>LKNJ01002971.1:0-51657 GCA_002120245.1 Maccullochella peelii | reverse complement strand
GAAGTTGCCATTGTTGCCCTGAGCCAGATCTGGATGCTCACGAAATCATTCCTATTGAGTTTATTCTGTGTGTTTTGCTCATGTTCCATTTTGTTTGGGACATTTAATCATTGTTTTCTCACTCTGTACGCCTGAGAATTCTCTTACAAGTTGTGATGTCTGAAGGTCTTAAGGTTTGTTCTTTTTTTGTGTTTGAGTTTGTGTTTTTCCTCATTGTTGAGGAAATATCATCATATTCCCATGGGCAGGGTATTTGTATGCTTTAACAGAGTACAGGTCAGTAAGTAAATCCAAAAATGTGAGAACCAAGTGGGATGGTGCTGTATCGCGGGACCATAGCAAAGTGTCCTGCTCGGACATCAAACTCCACTTGAGATGCCTTCAGAGGTGGTTTCCTCGCCTTCGTTCTGGGACAAGTCACTCTATTTTTCATGTAAACTATAAAATGCTTCCCTGAGTGTGGCTCATGCATAATGAATGAAGCTCCAGTTGTGTCATTTCATTATACAATTTTAAAATACCCAACACATGGGTCCCTTTGTGGCACTTCGGGCTAAGACACATACCATGTCCTCATGTCATTATGAGTTTGGGTCCAGCTCCAGACCACTGTCTAACGCCAACACCGATTTCTTTCTCACATCCTCTACTCCTTTTACGTCAGACAAAATGACTGGAAAAGCACCAGAAATCGCTCAAAACTTAACAAAAAAAAAAAGAGTGCTCTGCTGATTGGCTGTGTACTGTATGAACACAACATTGTGACTTTTTGTATGCGACGGGAATCAAGTTTCTCCCGCTGAGAGGGACGTTGGCACCAACATTGCATCTTGGTGCGCACAAAACGGTGGATCAAAGGCACAAGCGAGTCTTTTTGTCTTGGTGAGATGAGAATGTTCAGAGAATAAAAAGCCAGCATCTAAACAACAGGCGGTGTGGTGACATCGCTCTAGCCTTTTTTGTGTTTTAGTACTGCTTTTCTTCATTTTTACCTAGTAAATACTTTCCAAAATAAGACAAAAACCACGAATGCCTCTGCATGTGTGTTTCTTTAAAGTTATTTAAGACCTGAAATGAACTGCGCAAGAGGAGGGAGGCAGCAATCATTGTGTGTGTGTGTGTGTGTGTGTGTATGATCAAAGTGTCTTCACCACACCATGTGCTGATCCAGCCTAGGCCAGATAGAGCTACTTAGTCCCCATAATGTCCTGGGGTCCCCTCTCATCGCTGCCTTTGAATCCTGTCACAGATAACAGTGCAGATGATATGCCTCTCCTGAGTCACTTTCAAGTTGACTGTACTCCAAAATGGCAAATCTCTCAATCTGACTGCGTACACATCTGCAGTGGCGAGCGGCACTATCCAGGCTTTCATCTGACTTTGTTGCTTTCATCGATGAACAAATTGAGGAAGTTTGGTTCTTAAGGAGGAGAAACAACATGCATGCTACAGCAGGGTGGTGATGTTATTGCCCGGCTAAGGTGAATAATAATCATCCAAAGTCTTCTGCAACCTCTTATCACAATCGTCTATAGCTGGGCCATTTCCAATCCAAGTGAAAGTCAAACGTGTACATATACTGTACAGATGTGGGAGGTCCTCCTTAGCTGCAAACACACTGCACAACAGTCACGGTGGACGTGGAGCCTCGTTTATAAACCTTTCATACAAATTATAATAAAAGTTGCCCTATGTGCCAAAGGAGAATCCTGAGAAAAACATTTTTAAAAAACCATGTGTGCCTTCCATGCAAATTCCTCATGCAGCCACATCATGTACAGGATACTCCATATTAGACCCATGAGCATGTATGTATCTGTGCTTGAGTTTGTCTACGTATGTTTGTATTTGGTTGTGTGTACGGAGAAAGACTTTAGTGTTTGTGTGAGTGATCACACTAGTTCAGGTATTTCAAATTCATATTCAGGTCATATCGATATCCATGTGGGAATGTCCCAGTAGAGGCAAAGTGTAAACGTATTGAAAAATGTTCCAATTTGTGCTTTAGAGGTCATTTTAGAAAACTAAGAAAAGCAAAGGTGCCGCTGCAATGATTTTTGACATGTTTTCATTTGTGAGGTCATATTGGCATGAGGAGGCCAGAGGTGTGAAATCACACTTGAAACTCGTATTAACTAGCTTTTTCCTAATGAGTGGATATACCTGTATTTATTATTCTTTCTTGCACTGTCAGGGTGGTTACAAATTTCTTGGTGTCCCAGCCGGGACACTGCATTATGATCTGAGGCTTGCACAATCACTGACATCCTTTAGATCAAAACGTATCTTTTAAAAAAAGCTTTTTTTATTAATGCTAGCACACCGTTTTATTTCCAACAAGTCTCATCTGTTTTATTATTGTTGTTGTTGTTTTTATCTTCATTGTTGGCCATTTTATTTTTGTATTATTTTAATTCTCTGATTTATTTTCCTCAGTTGTTAGATGTTTTACTCCTGGTTCAACCATATAAAGCACGTTGAAGTGCTGTATAAATAAAGTTCATTATTATTAATACTACTACTTGTTAGCCAAAGCCATGAGCAGGATTCAGGGCAACTGGTTTTTCCCTGAACCCTGTGTGATTACTGAATCCTTTTTCAACTTTATATTTCATAACTAAATATGTTTTCATGAGCCTGTCACTCCCCAAAAATACGGCCATATAGCTCGTCTGTGCAAGCAGCTTCTTACGACCCATATTTACATTTATTGTTATGCAGCAACCTATAAAGAGCACCAAAGTCTGCGTATGGAGGAGGTGGATGAATGGGTCAAACAACACAGGACTTTCACGTGTCCTGTGTGAAACCAAAAGTCAGTGTTGACTTATTTTAACCTACGTAAGTCACGTACGTAAGTTAAGATACGTAACTAACAAAGTTATTTTAACCCAAACCATGATCTTTTCCTAAACCTAGTGTTAACCTCATGTTGTTGTTGTTACCATGATGACTAAGCTCCAGTACGCCTATATATATCCTTTTGGGAGTCATTGGAAAATTACCTATTCTGTCGTTTAGGTTGGTTTTCATACATGGCAATAAACTGTTAATACATCTTCCTATTGCTGTGGCCAACAAATGCCGCTTCTGTGATGTGTTGGTGTTTAAGGCCCTGAACATGTGTGAATACAAGAAACGTAAATGGGACAGATGGTGTTATTCTGACTTGGGAAACTGTCCTTCAGCTGTATGCTCATGAGACAAGTAGACCATAATAGCAGCATCAAGCAGACACCATAATAGCAAGCATCCACTCTGTTAAAGTGCCTCTGTGCAAGAAAGTGACAGTCCACCAGCTACCTGATCTATAGCTGAATATGCTTCATACTCCCTGTGGAGTGGCTATGCAAAACACCCAATTTTCAATGTTTGTATCCCCAAAAAAGTGGCAGTTGGAATGAAAATGTGGCGTGAAGGAAAAGGCAAAAGGAGAAATTTGAATTTGACGAGAAAATGTATAATTTTCCACTACAATGTTTCTGACTGTCATTTCTCTACCTGATCTTTCATTGACAAGGGCGCCAATGGTTCGATTCATTTTCAGCTGCAGCTTTATTTGTGTGCGTAAATCTTGCTCCTCTCACTTTCATGTACCTACTTCAACTATTTAACTGTTTCAGAGTGCTGCATGCATTTCCCAGTGATCATGCAATATGATCCTCAGGCTTAAATGTTGTCTTCATACTGGGATGATGGGGTTTGGAGATGGTGAAACGTTCAACCATAGTGTAGTGCACTCGCTGCTCTCTTTACATAATAATCATGACTATTGCAGCTTTAAAAATGCACTTGAAAATGTGAGAAATCCACAAGTGTCTCAGTTCAAGAATGAAAAACCTCTTTGGGTGCATTAGGTATCTGCATATTCCAGACACTATCACTGAAGAAAATTACACCACCCTATACCACATCGGCAACTGAATTAAATCCACTGATGCTACACATCACAAAGCCAAGTACTATGTCCCATCTATCAGGACCCCACCCACTATCCTTTTCTTAGTTCTAGCTGATCTTATTAATGAACACTAAGCAGCAGTGTTTCTCTATGCTAATGGTCTTGCTGTCTGGCCTAGGAGGGAAGAAACATGAACTCTGTCAAATTTAATCTTTTAATAAGGTTTAATACTAAATAGAGAGCCACTGCCTCCATCCTTTCCACCCCCTTACCCGTTTGTTATCCGCGCTGGGCCGCTGCTCCCTAATGCAAGCAGCAGAGCACTTAGCTTCACCCAGGACGCGCCAGCGCTCAGTGAGAGGCGAGGAAGATGAGGAGGAGGGGACTGGATGGTTGAGGGGGGGGCGCTGCACACAGGGCCTTGTTAATGGGTACACAATGTGCCGAGAGACAAGAAGCAGCACACTCCAGCAGACAGCGCTGTCATCACAGAGGGAGAGACAAAGTGGGAGGGTGAGAGAGACGGAGAGAGAGAGCGTTGTTATTCTCCCACTTTGTTTATCGGTTATCATTGGTGAGCACGCAGACACGCGAGGACCAAAGCATTAAACATACACACAGGCACTGATTGACACGCACACACCCCACACACGCATGTACGCAGACAAACACTCAGTGGTATGCAGGAAGACAAAGACGCACTTAAAAATAAGGAAATCAGCAAGACAGACATTCACACCCACGTCTACACACGCAGCATGGTTAAGTGAATCTTCTAAATCACAAGCCAGTGTTCAATTCATTAGGGAGCTCTTAGCAGCTGTTCTTGTCTAACCACATCAAGGTGAGGATTTAACACATGAATCTAACAGTGAACACTTAGATAAGCTTGCCTTTCTAGGAGATGGGGGAATTCTCTCAATAATAGTCTGTCCAGAAATTGGTTTAAAACCCTATAAGTCATAAGTACCATTAAGCCGACAGTATACTGCAAATGAAATCAAAATCACTGTATTCTCATAGGCAACACGGTGGGTGTGCGACCAAAAAAAGAGCCTAATTGCGTCGTTGCCTGCAGTTGGTTGGAGGAATGTGATGTCATTAGTTGCGGTGTTTGCATGTTGTGGACTAGTTGTGATGCCAAGATGATTTAATTTGATTTTAAGGATAATTCTGTTTTATTGCAATTTGGGTCTCATTTCTATCAGTTATGATACAGTAACAGTGTACTCACCAGTTTCTGGAATCCTTGTCATCAATTCTATGATTTATGATAACACTGATACACACCAAAGTAATTCCTGAGATCTGGGAATATGGCAATAATACTACAGCAAAGTCCAACGGGGCAAGAGATGCAAACGTTCAGTCAATCAAACAATGTCTAAACTATCCAACAGTTTAGCCAGATTATCTAAACCACAATATTTAGAGATCAAACTAAAATAGAGCGCAGCCAAAATTTCACTAATAATCCCTCACTGGTCAAAGTTGAACCAGGAAGTGGGTCTGTAAACACTGATGGATGGTTACAACAGGGCAAGTTGATACTGAACGTATCAGCAAAATGTTCACTGTTTAAACATATTTAATTTGTTTTCCTACAATGTCCTCTCGCGCAATACAATACCCAGTCATAGGCACCAAAGCATGATTAAACATTTTTATTAGGCACTCACAGCATTTGGTTAAGTTCAGGAATAGATTGTGGTCTTGGGTCAATACTGAAAAAGTCAACAGTGATTTGAAGAAGGAGGCATAACGTGTTAACTTATTTCACATTTAAGTGAAACCACAATCTTTTTCTAACCTTAACAAAAGTGCTTTTGTTGCCTAAACTTAACCACACATGGGTCATCGTCCTGCGCTTTGTGTACCCACCATCCACCCTGACCAACTCCCTACAGCTATCCTGCAGTACAAGAATATACCACCTAGTTCCCTGGTGAAAAACATTCCCACTGTACATCATCCTGACAGCGATTACGTTTGCAACTGTCAAAACACAAACTGTATCAATTTCTAAGAGACTACTTCTACTGTTTCTTACCCTGTCAGACTTCTTTGAGTGATGTTGTTGTGTCCCCAGATCTCAGCAATTAGTCATTTAGTGAGCATAATGTAATTATTACCAATAAGAATGATGACTAAAACTATTCAAATAAGACGCGAGTTGTAATAAACTAGGGTTATTATTATTTTAATGTGGTAAGAAATCAATCCTCTATGCTCAATGTGAATGGGTGAATTAGATGAATCTGTAAAGCACTTTGGGAACTGTTAAGGTTGACAGAAGCATTACATAAGTGAAGTCCAGCTACGCTGCACGGATCTGGCATTGGTTGCTTTGTAACATTAGCAGATAAAGTCATTTTCAAATGGCACACTGGGAGTCTGGATGAATTAGCTAATGTTATCCACTCAAGACAGTATTTTGCTACATTAGCTAGCTAATAATTCGTCCGTGTTAGCATGCAAGCTACATGGACTTTGTGGTGTACTCTGTGTTATGGTGGGTGCCGGTAGGTACCAGATATGCTCAGCCTGGCAGATCTGCTCTGGGTCCTGCATTTACAGATGACGTAACACATTCCCACGAGCATTTCTGGTACCTGTACCTGTTGTTTGTTGATGGACTCCATTCCTAACATAATGTTAGCTAGTGTTGCACACTATTGGCACTGTAGGGGAGCTGAGCTGAACTAGAGCTGAAGAGAGGCAAGGCACTCAGGAGCGCGCATAACGTCACATCCTTTGGAGTTTCCCAGAAAATACGTCCAGTGTCCTTTACATAGATATCAGTCCACAGGCTGCTATAGCCAGCCGTTACTTTACAATCAGTTCACATATAGTGTGAACAATACAAAGCGATTAATATATGGATAATGTTACATATAGTACCTTTAAGCCAAGGCAATTGTAAAGCTTCAACCCCTTCACATACATTTCCAAGGGCTTTATAGGAATGTATAGGCCTACTGTAATTGCCATTTCATGTACATGCCACACTAATCTTCTTCATATGGAGGCTACATGTACTTTCAGGACTTCCTTTCAGGAAAAAAATCATCATATGTATTGGCCACATTTATAATGCGCCTTTCAGATTGCCTATATTAGGAATTACTCCCTTATCAAGATTAGTATGTCCATACAGCTATTATCATGTGCTTGGGCCTGAGCCATGACCCATAAATAAAATACACAAGACACCTAAATGTAACATTTGAAATACATTCCTCAGGTATTTTAATAAATTACAGCAGCTTAATTATTTTGTGACTGGTTATTGCCCTTTTCCAAGTGATGGATTGTATTTAAACATGATGGATGGATGAGAAAAAAAATGTAATGAATGGTGTCACTCAGTTTGGGAGACCATTAAATCAGCAGCACATATTCACCTCCTCATTCATCCTTTTTATCAAATGCTAGAAAAGACTAATCCCTCTGTTCAACTGCCTTGTTTGCTTCAGGGAACAAATATACCATCTACTTTTATGTTTTTTGGGGGTTTTTTACTGTAAAAAACTGTAACAGTGGATACTAACAATAGATTTTTCCCACCTGACAAAATAAGCTACCTCACTTTAGAGCACTTAGCTCTACTCGCTCCACTCACAGCTCAATCCAGAGAGAGAAGCTTACATTGTCAGAACACCATTTTGTAGTCATTTTCAGGTGTATTATACCCGTAGCTGTAACTGTTAGCACAGCCAGTGTGTATTGTCTCTGTTTTGGATTTCACCGTTGGGATTTATTTACTGCAACATCTTCTTCACCAAACTCCACCCTCTGGAGCAGAAAGACAGACCTCTAGTCGCAGTATCCGACAGCCTTTGAGAGCACGCCAATTGAGTATACTGGAGCCTTTCCTCTATGAATGTGTGGCTTGAGTCAGTAAGGTAACTTCCAACAATTGCTCCTTTTAAGCTTCCACAGAGAGCCAAGGAAGAAAATGTCTCCAAAAGCCAAATGGCAGCAATTTCTTTGCATCTAAAATTTTGATTCCAAAGATGAAATACTGCCAAAGAGAAAATGTGAAAGACCACATACTGAGGTGTACTGGGAAACATACTGAGGTGTACTGTACACCCAAACACCAGATAAAAAGTGAAATAACCTGATTGGTTCAGGGGTGGTTAGGATTCAGAGCACTCTGTTTAAGAATAAAGACTCTCAACTGCTGTCTGGAGCTCGCACAGTATGCACTCCGGTTAACTTAAGCAAAGGCTCTGTGTTAATACTCAGCTGTCAAAAACAATAAGGTCATGGACAACATGGTGGGCAGCTCAGGCTGGCGATGGAGGGGGTGTGAGAGGTCACAGAGAGAGGGACTAAGAGACAGAAGAGGGAAGGAAAAGGAGATGGAGGATACAAGGGATAAGCTAAGAGTAGAGAAATATGTGGGATGGCTTTTGTTTGTGTGTGTGTATTGTGTGTGCGCATGAGCAAACCAGTGAGTAAGCAAGTGCGTATGTTAGTGTGAGAGACAGACTGAGAGACATGCCTCCACCAGTGCTGAGGGCAGCAGGTTTTTGGCAGAAGCAGCGCTTTCGTGAGTGGAGGGGAGGAGAAG
The DNA here is from genome assembly GCA_002120245.1 of Maccullochella peelii. Lineage (NCBI taxonomy): Eukaryota > Metazoa > Chordata > Actinopteri > Centrarchiformes > Percichthyidae > Maccullochella > Maccullochella peelii. The sequence goes on along the minus strand of LKNJ01002971.1, from coordinate 43,177 downwards.
GGGACGAGAGAGGAGGAAGTGGCTGAGGACGAAGAGAGAGGATTTGGCCGTGGTACCGGTGCCGGGCCATGTGGCGATGGCAGGGTCATGTCAAGCCTGATTGGCTTCGGTCTTTGATGGAGGTTGACCTTGAGAGCTTGCTGCCTTTAACTGACTCAGGCTGCCCGGTAAACACCAGGCGGACACATTCCCGCGCTCTGTCCCCGAGGCCACAGTCAGCAGGAGGCAGCCACACATGCATGGGAGTTAATAGATGTGCACTTCACATACTAACACACACTTACTGCATGTGTGTACTTGTAGCTGGCACTACACCAAGCATCAAGATTTCTTAAAGGGTCAGTTCACATAAATTACAAAAAGACTATATTTTCTCACTTACCTCTAGCTGTATGAACCATGCAGATTGTTTTGGATTTATTTGCACAAGCTTTTGAGGTATCAGAGATTTCGGCTGACACACAAATAAAAGAAGGCAAATTGAATTATATTGCCGCAAAAACATTGAAACATTTGCTTTGAAAATCTGAAAAGCAGCGCGTCTTTTCCAAAACAATGTCATGTCATGGAAGTACATTTTTGAATTCTTATCCTAATTTGACTGTTAGCATAATCAACAACCCCACACTGGGACCCAAAACAATTAGAAAATATCAACACAGCTGCATCAGAGCAGCACTATACTGCGACGGCAATACATGAGAAATTGTTTGACATTAATTTAAATGCTAAGTTGTCCCTAACTCAGAGAAAATATTATACAGTAGGTGATGTTATGGAAACATATTTAAGGTATTTAAATTCAAAGTCAAATAAGAGTCTACTCTTCTACGTACGAAAAAATTCTAAATGTGACAAGTTCTCTTAAATGACTCATGCTTGCTACATACGATGAGTCAGTTCGTATGAGTGGTTCTTGCATGAGCTCCTGTGTCCTAGTTATTCTGGATAATCTGCAGACCATTTATCTTCCACTTACCGCCTTGTATTGGGTTGGTGGCAGAATTTTCATGTCCGCATACCATGTGAGAACATGTTAATTTGTAATTAGGGTGAACTGACCATTTAAATTTCCACAACACTGCAACTGTAGACTTTCAGCATGCTTTCAAAAAATAAAAAATGTTACTATGTTCCCTACAAAGGCTTTGGTAGTTCATACAAAATATCCCCATTATTGCCACAGATTTTGTTTCTAGACATACTTATGTCTCTTTTGTCTTCCCCAGCTGATATTTTTTGATACAATTTTAAATCTACTATAAAAGTCATGAATGAACTTTGAATTTCAGCTTTTAAGCAGACATGGTTGAAAAGCCCAAGAAAAAAATAGAGATTTGAACGTCTACTGTCCCACGACAACTGGCCATACTCCATCTGCTGATGAAGATCATGTGATATGATCGAAAGCTCCACAATAGCCACTAAATGGACTTTGTGGTGTCTTCTCAAATACTTCTTATTGTTTGATGAAGTTGTCTTCATTTAGAACATTTAACCTATAAGAGTTCAGTGACCTGACAAGTCAGAACAGGGATCAAAAACAAAAAAAATCTCATTAGCATACATTACCCTACCTTTACACTAGGTGTAACTTGAAGCTAAGCTAAAGCTAAGCAATAACCTTAAATTACACCCTTTCAGGAGTTATGAGGATCAAAAACGTTTTCCTTATTTTGTTATCCTTGTGGGGACAAATTGTAGTGATAATAGTGCAACAGCACACGGACACATGTGTCATACTATCCAGCTGTGAACGAATCTGAAAGGACAATCGGGACCCGAGGCACCTGTGGTGGTGAAGGTCGCACGTCTGAGTAGCTCGTGAAGGACACAGGAAAGTGATGCTGCCTTTAAAAACCCCACTGACATCACATTAGCTGGTGTCCAGGGAGCAGCAGTCAACACACACACACACACACACACACACACACACACACACACACACACACACACACACACACACACACACACACAGAGCTATTCAGGGGATCCTGTTTTGCTTTTAAACATGTGATTTGTGGGAATTCCTCTCAAACTGCACACATGATCCATGTTTCCCCCTTTGGCCAATATATATTAGAATCAACACTTGCAGCAGGTTAAGGAAGGCTAGCTTGCAGCCAGAAAATGACCACAGACGGATGCCAGGATTTTGTATTTTGGGAGACATTTTGAGCAAAGCATGTATTGACATGGGGTTTGTTGAAGTTGGATTGGTACTTAGACTCCACAATTGTTGATTGATATTTTCTGTACACATGCCAATCAATAATCAAATTCCACTTCTCTGATGCTCTTTTACTGATCCTGTGTTTCTTCTTGAAAAACTCAACACAGCGGGGCCTTGATTGATTGCAAAAGTGCATTATTCAATGGCTGTGTAGCGCCAACATTTGTGATACATTTTCTTATTCAGCTTTATGAAAGCCAGTCTGCTTGATGACGGCATTTGTTGTTAAAAACTGCTGCTTGTTTTTAAGCCTACGCTTTGAGATAAGTACAGAGCAATTTTGTGAACGAGTTGGTCCCTGCATTCAAAGATGACAGAAGACTGTGAAAGCCAAGAGATTTTTAGCTTCAACAATGGGAAAAAAAAAATAATGGTGGATGATTTGACTGGACAAGTTGATCAACTGGATAAATTGCAGCCATTGTCACATGGATATCTTTCGATAGTAAGATGTATTATGGAGTAAGGACATTCATGTAAGGTCATTTATACAGCTGGAAAATAGGACACATACCTCAGAGCTCTGCTTTTTCGCATTGTCCAAAGCAGGTGTTAAAAAAAACGGAACGTGTGCCTTTTAAAAGACACATTATGAAAACGGAAAATGATTTTTTTCAGGTATGACTTGAAGATAACAGGAAACTAAACCCCGAAGGTGAGCAGAGACAATAAACATTTAATTCACTGTACATTTACTAAATTAGTGAAGTGTGAGACTGTCCTTTAGCTCTGCAGTCTGCTCATCACTATTCTGCATTCATAATTGTATTTCCATATGTTGTATAACTGTAAAAATCTCCTGGGCGAACTCCACATTTGATGTTAAAAGAAAGTGACATTTCACTATGAACTATAGTATGTCCCTGAAAAATCCCACAGGTCTCTAGCTCTCATGTACTATTCATAATGGTTTGCAATTTACAGACAAAGCCCTTTGATGATAATGAGCCCCTATAGTAATAAGGAGGGAAAACATGGAAAAAAGGACATAAAAAGTATATCCAACCAAACTGAGTGTTCCATGTTTTTCAAGTGTGTTTCTGTCAACCACTTTTCCTACTGCAAACCTTTTCCTGCTCATCTCCTGGGTCTAAATCTAGAGACAGAGAGCAAGGCAAGAGTGAGTGAGAGTGAGAAAAAGAAACATCTCATTCTGGCATATTGTCGGATCATCTTTTTTTGTGTTGATTTTTCCAATTATGGCTGAGTGACGTAGTGCAGCAAATGGTGAGGGTGTTGAATCTCATCTCACTGCAGACAGCAGTTAATGAGCTTTTCATCATCTATTTATGTGATTTCTTTGAGAGTAGATGAAAGTGAAGATATCTGCTTCCCAGATACCACCTAATTGTGATGAAATCACCTGATCCGCTTTGATCACGTTGTCTTTTTATGTCCTTTGTCATTTGTAGAAACACTAAATCTGTACAATCTGTCTCTTTAAAATCTGCTGTGATAAATATGATAGTTACCTGGTGGTGTAATTGTACACATTAATATATCCACCTCTTTCAAAGTAATCTACAAGGTACCTGCCTATGGGCCTAATTACTGCTGAAACATTTAATTGATGGGACTGTAGTACACTGATATACACTGAACACTGATATAAAACCCATATTGGTCTTACAGATATTGGTTTTATGATATTTTGGGGTTTTTAATTGTGTTTACTTTATTCTGTAAAGTAACATTCTGATTCTTCATGATTGGTCATTATTAATCAGTTGGTAGCCAAGCACCTAATGAATAAGCAATTGATGTTAAAGAATGAATGAAGCAGATGATGCCAAACAGCTAAAGTAAATGCAACATCAGTGCTGCCTAAACATGCTTGAATGCAGTTTTCCATTGATGAAGGCCAAAACCGTTAAAATATGACGAAAGTTGCAGACGATACTTTCCCTAAAAATGTTGGAATCAAAAGTCCTTTGTTGTCATGGTGGAAAGATCTCAAAAATGGCCTGCGAGCTAGTTCAGGCAGTCAACTCGAGCTTCACTGCTATACACACGTGACATACCTCACTCTCCACAACCATCTACCAAACACCCCCCCCCAATCTGGCCGTCTATTTAAACTGCAACATTTCCCATCTCTCCCTCTGCCTGTCAATGCCACTGCTGCCCTGCATCAGCATTGCCGCTTGTTCTTTCAGCCCCACCACCACCCCAGCATCCACCTGCAGGCTCCAGCTGGGGGGTTCAGATATTTGCTCATCACTCCCCAATATCTCTATGTAAATAAATCTGCGGGGAGTGATGAGGTCGGAGTCTGGACGCAAAACTCTAATTATGCTCTGCTTGCTATAATAAACACTTCAAACATGAGTTGTCTGACTGAAATGCATTTTAATCCAGGATAATCATATTTACACATACTGAATCCAATTAAATTATTATTAGGATTTTAGACTTAGAAACTCATTGGAATCATATAAGTTTAAAGTTTTCTATTGAACTTTCATATTTGAGATGACAGTCTGATATCAATCTGATAGACTGTCTGATATTGATTTAACTCTGGCAAGCAATGTTTACAAACCCTCAAACAGAAACCTGGATGACTTCCTGTTGACGACCAGCATCAATCACTGCATTAGTGGACGCCACAGAGCTTGGAGATGAATCATCCTTCAGAGGGACAGTCTAGGGCGTCCTCTACTCTCCTCTCCTCTCCCTTCTCCTCCATCCCCATCCTCACCCCCTGGGGATGTGTAGGAAGTGCTGTAGGGGTTCAGGTGGGAGGGGTGAGACACACACATGAGGCCTCGATGATTAAGAGTCCAGATCCAGTGACCATGAGTGTACAACTTCCAACCGCTCTGGTCTGGTAGAGTGTGAACCCTCCCCACCTGCCTCAGTCGGAGCGGTGGGAGGTGGGGGGGGCATACAGCCCGTCATCCCCAACTGATGGATGGGGGACATTACGGCTCTTGGGGACAGGTGCCACTGACGATTAAAGGCCCCAGCCAGTGGCTTGGAAAGAATGGAAGTGGAAAGAGGAGAGAAGAAGGAAAGGGAAAGTGTTGCCGCAGAACGAGTAAACACAAACGCTGCAGGGAAAGAAGACGTGAAACAAGTGGCGAGGGGTAGGGGAAGGAGGGGGCGTTGCAGGTAGAGGAGAGACAGATGGCGAGAGCAGTTTTCTCTCTGCTTTAGGATTTTAAATGTGATACAATACGACTGCCTGTGTACCAAAACAGTGATCACACAAGCTAGCATGCCTGCTAACAGGTGCGGAAACACTTTGCTCTGCCCCCCTTTTTTGATGCAGCCATACCACAACAGACACTCTCCTCTTTTTCTGTCTGTCTGCCAGAGTCCTGCAGCTGCCTGGCTGCTCTCCGCTGTGCTATGTTGATGACATTTGTTTCCTAACCCTGTCAGCGAGCTATGGGGACAGGTATTACCTCCCCTGCCTCAGGGGCAATTCACCAGTGCGTCATTGGCTCTCCCCCGCCTCCCTGTCCTCTCACAGCATCATTGTTGTGCTACCTTGTAATTGGTTCCCTACACTGTTTGGGACTCAGTAATTTCAAGTGTGCATGGCCTCACCTGCGCCCCAATAAAGCTCCCATTTGCAGGTAAATACATCATGAGTAGTGCATGTTTAAATTATATCTCCCTCATCAGTGCATCCCTCATCCCTCATCAGAACCTGGAGATTTATCTGATAAGTGGCAAGCTAGTACCAAATTAGGCAGCTGTTGTCATGTCACATTGCACATGGGACCCTCCATTCCTGGATAATGATCGCACCACTATAAATGAACCCCCTTTGGAGGTAAAATGTGACAAAAATAATCTGTGTGCTGCAACTCGTTCCTATTATCGTTTCTATCATGGAGAATGGGAAAGAGGTGTTGTTGAGAGGAAGACGTGTGAGTGAAAGACAGAAGATAGGAAATAGGAAAGAGAGAGCAGCAGTCCACTGGGAATGGGACACTTTTTGTACATTCCAAGTTCAACAGACTGATTGCGGAATTGAATCTCTACAGGACCGAGGCAAGGAATAATCGGCCCCGGCTGAGAGAATGGAGCTACACTTTAGGTTTGCAGGCAACTGCAGAGTGAAATGTACTGCCATCAGCAGAAAAAAAAGGACAGGAGTAGGGACCAATGTCTCTCTCCGCAACACTAGTGATTATCTGGAAATTGCCTTGACATTCAGCTATAATTTGCTTTGTAATGACTGAAAATAGCTGGAGATGAGTTCTCCCAGATTGCTATGTTATCAAAAATTGCGTTCGTGAAAAACAACGTATTCACATTTGCAAACAGCAGGGGGAACCACTTCATCAAACCAATCCCCCCTTCCAATTTCAGCTGTAGCTCCTCTTCTGATCCCTCTGGTTTTTTTACCTCCATCTTTTTTTTCCTAGCAAGACCAAATCCATCAGTGTTTACTGTTATAATGTTTAATGTTTGCTCATCTGCTTACCCATAATCCCTCTGCACACATTCCCTCTCCTCCTTGGCCTCTATATTAAGGCTCTGTCGTCATTGACGGATTAACTCCTCTGAACTTCTCGGGGATGATACAGAGCTAAAACATACTACTGAACTATGCCTGGCTGTCATACCCACCACAATGTCTCTTTGGAGTGTGTGTGTGTGTGTGTGTGTGTGTGTGTGTTCCTGTATGTGTATTTCTTGCATGCTCTCAAGGGAATTCTACTTCAGAAGTCCTGATAAAAGAAAAACAAGAAGAAGAAGCTTTCATAAGGACTTTTTAACACATTTACCAGTAAGAACAGCTATTTTTCTACGATGTCATGGAGCGTCCTGCTGACTTTTTGACCGTTTCAACAAACGAACCATTGAGTGACATTATGGAATAAAACACATGTTCTCACACAAGTGTTGTGACAATCAAAAGTAAGCAGACGTTTCCACCAACCACAGATGTTCTTTTAAAGTACTTCCCAACAAAATAGAGCATAAACAAAACCTTTTTATGGTTGCTCTCTTAAAACCTATGTATCCCACCTAATTATAGTGAAAGGAGTGTTCCTCCTCAGTTAGTCCACGTCTGATAGGTTGTCATGTGGGTTTCTGCTTGCTCTTGAAAATGTCCCTTTATCAGTGAATCCGCACAGATACTGCTCTGAGCCTCTTGCCAGCTTATCTCCGTTAGAGAGTTAATTAGCACCAAGTGCAGCAATTACACTCGAATATCCTGAGCAACAAAGACACAAAAGATGGCCCCCTACCTACCCCCATCCCGCCTAACCCCTAGCCTTAAAACTAGACCAGCTCCCACAAATGACGGGAAGGAGAGAGGGGCGAGGAGAAGGAAATGAGAAAGGGAGAATTTTGAGCAACACAAAGACAGAACTCGGATAACACTCCACTGTCGTTTTTAATTGGTTTGTCTCTCCTGAGAGGAGCCCCAAATCTGGAAGGTTTTAGATTGTGAGCTTCCTCCTGTAAGTTTACAAGTATGTGCATATCCATGAGTGCAATTTTGCATACATATAACACCACAGTGATAGCCAGCTGAAATTAGCATGAGATTGACACTGGTGTTGTCTTTCTGTGGTGACAGATAGCCTAACAATGAACTGAGCTCAGCCGGTAGGTCTAAGACTGCTGGATAAAACTTTGGACACAAGTTTTGTGTTCCAATAACAATGTGAACTTGAGGACAGAGTCTTTTTCAAAGTGTTAAACGTGATGTTGTGTTTGTTCCCTGTGTTGCATTTGTAGTTACCGCAGGTAGAATTTTTGTGTCAGCATACACCTGTGAAATTAGCCTATCATTTATCCCAATTAAAAATGCATGAAATTGTAATTTTTTCTCGGGGAGGTTGAAATTTGTTATCGTCACTCCCCAAACTCTCTCTGTACAAGCTTAAACTTATGGTGTGGGGAGAAGAAGTCAGATGGTCAGATAAGGTTAAAATGAATTCTCTTAAAATTACATACTCTATTATTCAAATATTAATAAATTGTTCCATGTGAAGTAGATGACTGAACTTAAACACAGGTCTCTTAGTGCTGTCGGAAGCAGTTTATATAAGAGCAGAAGACCAACATGACATTATCTGACTCACTGAAAAGTATCTATTAGCTTTCAATAACAGTGTCCAGAGCAGGTTGTATGCTTTTAACTCTGAGTATTGCTTCTAAATAAAGTCTGTACATAGTGTCCCTATGCAGTATGTTAACTTAAGTCAATGCCAGCACTAAGGGATTGCTTTACTTGGAGAGAACATGAATGTGCTACAGCACATTCACCATCAGACTGCAGAAGAAATTTATTCACCTCATGTTACATTTAGTAAAGTGCATACAAATATCAAGCTGACGACATGTTAGAAGCACCGTAATGATTCTAGGGGCCCACAATTTGGATGGGGATTTAGGGGACTAATTAAGATACATCCCTGCAGCTAAGTGGGGTTGTGTTTAGGAATATTATTTAGGATTAGATTCATGCTGGAGTTTAGGTTTAAAGCATGTAGAGCAGAGGTTTAGGGGGTTAATGTAGTAAATTAAGATCCTCACAAGTCCAGTAGGACATGTAGCTGGATGCAAACTGTATGGCTCATGCGCCACTGCGTCTGTCAGTATTTCAGAAGCCCTCTGTTGTTAGCTAGTTCTCCCCATATTCGCAATCGGCTGCTCTGTGAACAGCTGACTAGACAGCAACAAGGAGGCTTGCAACCATCTGGCGCCATTGGGGATCCAGTTTCCCCCCAATAGCATTCATCATGAACAGCAAAACTCTAGGGGAAAGTAGAAGCGCAAATTGGGATGTAGCACATAATCCTAATGGTTTTTGTACTTGTTTCAGAATTACTTTTAATTGTGGAGGGAGTTAGTAATCTACATCAAACAACATCTGTGGCTATGGAGTGTTTGTATATCAGTTAGCAAGACATTTAATAGGAAGACATGAACAGCGTTTTAACTTAATATTGTAAGTGCCAAACTACATCTGGCTTCTTATGGCAGCACTCAAGATCTTGGAGCCTGGAATTGTACAAGGTTGTGGTCAGTGCACTGTCACTGCTGTCTGACGGTGACAAAAATCGGATTTTTGATGCTCACCAATCAGTAATGGTGTGGCTATGGGTGGCTGGAGGCTCACTGTCATTTCTCATCACTTTTTTGAGGCTATTTTAAGGCTATTGATGAAGGAATTACTTTCAAGAACCCCAAAAGAACAACAAAGGCATTTTTTTATTATTTTTTTATATGAGAAATGTGGCTGTGCTGATATTTGTTGCCCTATAGACATGATGATAAAAAAAAAACCATGTTTATTGTAGTTTTGTGGCAACAGTGAGAAATATTAAATTAGTAGCTGCCATTCACAGTTACAAAAATATTATGGATTCTGCACCAGTAATTGCTGGCTTTCAACCAATATATGGAAGGTGTTTTAAAAAAAAATCCACAAATTTAAAAGCTGTCATAATACAATTAAAAGTCAAAATTTTAAAAAAACTTATAAAATAACTTCTCGTCTCCTTTCTTTAAATTCTTTTTGTGTTTTTATTCTTTACTGCCTACTTAACTACTGTTAATTGTTTTTTTTTAAGCTTTTTGCAGGGTATCATGGGTAATGCCCGCTGCCAAGTGCAGTATGGAACGGACTAACAATCACTTGGCAGAGTCAAGTTTTTAACTGGGACACATCACTACGTTCCAGGTGTATGCGCACTCAGCAGAAGGGTATGGGTGAAGGGAAGAAATGGGACACAGCAGAAAGAAAATCTGCTTCAGGCTGCTCTGCATGCGTAGCTGACACTTGTTGTTCTTGGTGCATTCATGAGCTGCAGGAACCTCCAAGAGTTGACACTATGCTGATGAGCAGCATCTTTTTAATCCAAGAGCTATCAAAGTCACATCCTCCTTGGTTTCCCTTTAAACCCATGGCTTTAAAGGGAAAGAAAACAACACAACCTTATCATTTTTGTAAACACCATAATCATTGTTGTTGCCATCCCAACAAATGCACAAAACAAAATATTTTACATAAAGAAAATGTAGATAATACAATTTACCCACAGCACCAACATCCGCAGTCTGACCTGTTCATTTCCTTTCAGAGAGATGTTTCACAACAGAAAGCCAGTGATTTAATCTAGTTCCTCTGTCTGGTACGTTTCCTTAATGACTATAATCATGACCTTTTGTGGATCCTACAGCTCTACCTCTTCCCACACAGTGCTCTCCAGACTCTTGTCTGCACATTAATTTGCTCTTATGAGAATCAAACCTTATTATACCTGAAGGTCACACACCATTATCCCCCACAGTCAGAATCCAAATATTCACATACTGTACCTTCTTCACACTACGGAAGCAAGAGAGAGATATGTGACATTACCATCTTTGCCACTGATGAAACCCAAATGCTGGTAACCAGGCACAGATATCCAAGACAGAGGTAAAAGCTCACATCTTTAAAATGCTGTAGGTTAAAGATTGAAAATAGACCTTCTCAACAGCGGCTGTGAGAGATATTGTATTTCAGGGAATGCCGCAGCTTGGGAGTCACACAAGCAAAGAGCGAGGGCTGTGAGAAAAAGGAATATGAGTGTCACATCCATTTGTAACTCCCACTGTGATGTCAGGATGCTGGCGGGGGCTCACCAACTGTGCACAGTGACGTTGATGGATGCAGGTGAGCGCCCTGACTTTCTCCCCAAATACTCATCTGTGAAGATCTGTCTGTTGTCGTTCCTTTATGAACCCATAGCTGAAAAAACAGCGAATGATGAGAAATTGGGCCAGCAGGGCAGATGAGGGTGACAAGAATAAAGGTGGGAGTGGAGTGAGGAATAAAGTGGCACAGAGTGTGAGAAGAAGGAAAAAAAGCTCTTTCAGAGACGTGGTGAAAGGAGAGGAGATGGAGTAGCGTGACCACTCCAGAGAAAGTCAGACAAATAAAGAGAGTACATTATAAAGTTTGTGTTTCTTTCGCCTTGGACTTGAACTTTTTCCCTCAATTCTGTTTAAATATTAAAGGTTTGTAATTAAAAGGTGACGGAGTGGGACTGGCTTTATTGACCGAGGAGTGACAAAGTATCAGACGCTACGACTTGCAGCCTGCATCGGAGGGGGGAGCTCGGGGATCTTGAGGCAAGCGAGTCTGGATGTCGAGATGTTTTCATCTGTTTTACGTCCCAGCAAGAGCTCTGCCGACCTCCTGGGGCGCGCTGACGGATTTGAGGCAAGAGCCCACCATGGCAGATATGTATTTCTGAGCGTTTATGTATTGCTTAATTTGTTTCTCTCCTCCACATGGGATTGAACTCTTGCTGAGAGATGACTGGCAGACAAGAGGGAGGAGGAAAGTTTTCAGCACTTTATAGTTGTGTGTAGCGCAGTGGCAATTCCCCTGCCACCGCAGACACAATTCTGCTTTGAAAACACACAGGGAAATAATTCACTGTGTTTGGCCCTCTGTATGTTGTTTATCGTTGTCTCTCAAGTGTGTCAGCATTAAATGCACACTTCTTCCACGACGGCAGACACAAAGCCAGATGGTGGCGTGTCAGGGGTCTGCATACTTACCACATCCAAACAAGAAGCCCAATTATCGATACAGTAATTGCGCTCTGGTGTTGGATGATCCGACGACACGTCTGCATGAGGAACAAAAGCGCCCATGGTATCTTGAAATGCTCTGGATAAGATGAGAGAAATTTCTGCTCACCCTCAGCTGTCCATTCCTCCCCATCAGAACAAATCTGTGGGTTGTGAAGTTGTGAAACAGGCAGTGATATTGTATTGGATCCTTACCTTCATTAATCATACATGCCTTTGAGTAAATTCACAGCTCCACAGATTTAATAAGAGACATGCTGGTAGGCCCAGGCAGTCTACGTGCCTCATATATACCAGTGTAAGAGAGATCATTATGGAAATTCTCAGAGGGAGGTGAACTTTAATAACTGCTCAAAATAAATCAAGAGGCGATATGAAAATTGACAGGCGTTTCTGCCCCTCCAGACTACAGGTAAAGTGTGGAATTGAAACAACACCAAGCGTCAGAACATCTCAAGTAATATTGCTTCTTGAGGGAGATTCTGATTATGCAGGTTAGAATATTATGTGCCACTGCTTTGGGTAATCATGTCGCGCTGCAGCCGTGCTACTATTGCAATAAATCACAGTTTATGATAATGACTCAGGAGGAAATCGTTGACACCTATGCATCCGGAACACGAAGTGTGACGTTCATGCATATTCAGTGTGGACACCTCAGTCTGTTCTGCACTTTTCTCATCAGAGAATACCAGAACGACATATGTGATTATGTGAGAAGATGTAAATCTGAGGCAGACGACAAAACACAGATCCTTTCTGAACAAATCTGAGGTGACCTTAGTGTGTGAATGCAAATGTGAGCAATGACTGATACAGTTTCCAAGGGCGGTTGTAGCCACAGATGGAGAGTATCTTAACCTGCAGGATTTCACTGAGACATGTTCAGGTACATGCCTCAGATGCCTGTTTTCTAAAATGAAGAAACACCATATCTCACAAAGGGAATGAGTCTCCTGCATGAACTTTCCAACGATTTTTTTCTTTTGATTCTCAGAGGTGTATAGTTTCTCTGCTGCTTCCTTCCAAAATCCACAACCAGCTCATTGGTTTTGCTCATGCTCAGGAAGAAGTTGTTGGACTTGCACCATAGTGACAAGTTCCCCACCTCCTCCCTTTCCACAGGTGATCCCACAGTGGAGCGTCCTGATGGGCTAGTGGTTAAGGCGCAACATCGGGGGTTGATTCCGGCTGTAGACCTTTATTGCATTTCACACCCCTCTTTTTCTCTCATGTAATATATCAATAAATATATGTTTTTTTAAAAAGAGAGAGAGTTTGAAGCACTGTACATACAAAAGAGATTCATTTCAGAGCTGTGAAAAAGTCTGAGAATTACTGTAAATCATGAAGAGGTAACCTTTTTAAATTATGCTCTGCTATGTTCAAATGCTGCTCTGAATTTTTTTGCTGCAACATTGAATACAGAGATGAACTGGCAATTGTGTTTGTTTTCAAGGTGTGAAAAAACAACCAGAAAACCTTTAAAACACACTCCTTGCCTATTGAGTTTTGCCATTTTGACACATCTGCCAGAAGAATATTTGTCATTAATTCACACCAGCTAACTACCACCTGTGGAGTATAAGAAAAATACTGGAGGAAAAGTGAAGAGATGGCAACTTCATTAAGATTAGTAAATCAAGCCGCTTTCTGCAGAAGCATACTGTATAAACAAACCACTCAACTGAAGGCCAAGATTTTTTTCTTGCGCCTGCTGCATTTCATCCTCAATCATGGATAAAATGCAAGGCGGACGATAGGGCCATCGTGATTATGTGCGGGGGCTTTCTGTTTTCCTGTCCTTACCCAACAAATGGTCTCATTACTAACTTGCAAAAGGGAATGGCAAGGAGAAAATATGATAAAAGGTCACACTGAAGAGTCAAAATAGCTCATATAATGTTGGAGTCTTCTTTACTTTCATCATATACTCTATCAATCAATTTCTATTTTGTCACTGTCAAGAAATAATGTTTGCTGTAATTCAATCGATCACATACGCAGGGTCATTGGAGTGTCACTCATAAAACAAGTCTTTATTCCTTCCCCTTCAACAAGAAAGTACAGCTAATAAAAAAGCGTCCTGACCTGTCAAGCTCTCTTATCATCACAGACTTACAATAGGGTTTAAAAAAGGAAAAGAAATATAGTTTTAGCTTTTGACTGCTGGGCCCTCTGGGGATTTGATGGAAGACCTGACAAGCGGTGACAAACTTCCAGGACTGTCCCTGAAGGTGCTGGGGTGAGCGTTAAGCTGGCAGAGTGATGGACCCTATTTTAGTCCCTGGGAGCTGATAAGGCTGGGATTCTGAATCACACATTTACAGTCACGGTTATTGAAAAGCAGGGTCACTTCACTCAGACGAGTTCTTCAGATGGAGATTCGGAGCTTGAAGAAAAGAAATGAATTAAGAATGGCCCGTCTTTGTCTTTAGCCGACTAGAATTTCAAGGACTTTTTCTCCCGATCCTATTCAAGAAATAGACTCTTAATAAAATTTGTCACACCGTCATGCTGTTATGAACTTACACGCTTTGTGTCATAAGTGTTTAACTTTCTAAAGAGGCAGAAAGTCTTGATTTACTGTGGCAATTAGGCTACATTCTTTTATTATTGCTTACTATTGCCTCTCTTCTTTCTGCTCTGAAATATATGGTTTCTATAAAGGAATGGTTTTCAGTGCAATATCCCATTGGATAGGAAGCTTGTATTGGCACAGAACTGCAGGAATCAATCAAAAGGTAGACCAAAAGTAGTGAAAAAAAAAGTTTGTGTTTCTATTTCAGAATCATTTGGAAGAATTACATTTTCTGATCCCACAACCCACAAAGTCTGTTTGTTTCTGTGTACTGTAACTCTTGACATTTTGAATAACAGCAGAACACATAAAGTCTCGGCAGCCTCAATTATTCACATGCAGAAAATGTTTGGAAGTCTTTTCTATAGCTTTGTAGGCTTATTTTTGATACAAGAGTGAGTCTTGAATGAGCCGTGGAACAGAGATGACAAAGTCATTACTTCAGTCAGCATGTCATTTTTGATATGACATACTGTAGCTTTATTTTTCTCAGGAAATGAATGGAAGATAGACCACTCAGAAGTGCTTGGAGCTTTTGAAGTTGGCTCAAACTCTGTTTGATAGCATGTCTCATTTTTATTCTGTGACAAATTATTCCATCTATCCATTATTCCAGTCTGTCTGTTAAATTAAGAGATTTTCAGAGTGTTTCAGAATTTACACTGATTTGATGTTTGTAGTGGATTTTTGACTAGTTACACCAAATGTATAGGGCCCGATATACCGCAAAAAAGTCATGGACACAGACAGCGGACTCGCACATGGTTGTGTTTATACTACTGGGTGTCAGCATAGGCATGAGAAAAAATACATTTTGGCCTCAATGGACCCTTGTTGACATGGCCAGATGATCAAATTAAGTCACACAGATCCTTGTGGCTATGAGGATGCAGATAATTTGAGAACCGTATGCAAGTCTGCTGTCCATATCCGCATCCGTTTTGGAATATATCCAGCCCTTATAATAACATACTCAGACCATTATTGAATGGCAAAAATTGCTATTGCTATTACAACAGGAATTTTGCTTGCTGCAAACATGAAGCTATTAAACTTGTCCAGCTTTTTTCCGACTAAAATTAAATATCATTATTTGTTCCGTATTCATCTGAGTTCTTAAGCTGTGCTCTCTGAGAAACACACAGAGATGCATTGTGATGTAATTCTGAAAAAAGCATTTACTGAAACTCATAACTGACCAGACTGCCAAGCTAACAAAAGTGGTGAATTATAATTCTTTTCAAAGTATATACCAGATATGTACATTAAACGTTCAGGGTAGAAACAAACACATTGAAGTTGACTTTTTCAGTTCATCTAAATGTTGATAATTAAAAACTTGTCGCTACGTTATGCCAACTGATTATGTCTTATTATGAGCAACACTCTGTTAAAGTTATCTTTACTGTTTCTTGAGGCACCATTCATGTAGAGTGCTGTATGCTGTTAGAACAAGCCAAGAAATAATAATGCAAAAAGTTGAGTCCAGAACAAAAAAGGCCCTGTGGTGATGTGGAGCCTAATATAAAGCTTAAGGTGAGCAGCCACCTATGCAGAGCTGGAATGTGGCTGCCGATCTTTCCTCAGAGGCCAAGAAAGTACATAATCATATCAGCCTTGAACTGAACCAACCAGCAAGATGAATCATGAGCTTATAAGATTCAAGAAAGAATATACAAAGAGAAACATAAAGGTATATTACTAGGAATGACTGGATTATCACATCGCATACAGCAGTGCCTCTCTCATCATCAGTTCCCTTTGGCTTGATTCAAATGATTCAATGAGAAAACCTTTGACTTTTTATCTCCTTCTCTAGTTTTATTTCAAGGAGCCAGACCATGACCTTGCCGCTGCTTTTCCTTCTTTTTTACATCAGAAATCAGTGTAGGTGGCGGCACTCAATCTGAATACCATGCCTCATTCTCTTAAATGAAATAACACTCTCTATATTTATTTGTGCAGACACATACCAGAGGCACCAAAGGGCAAAGAAAGTATCATCTTGCCGATGCAAGAAATCCCCCTTCTGATAACAGCAAATACCATAGCTGGAGAGGCCACAGATGCCAACCACAAGCACAGAGAGAGTGAAACCTCAGTGAACTTTCCCCACACTAAACCAGCCTGTGATTGATTTTCTACACAGATCTCTAAACGGGTGTTACTCTCCTATCTGGTAACAGTAATGAATTTCATTATAAGGCCCTGGAACACACAGAGAGAGATGGAGATGCTGGCCAATGGCAGGGGAGAGGGAGAAGGAGAGAGGAAAGAAAGACAGAGGGAGAGGAAGGCAGGGCTGTCATTCAGGGTCTGTCTGTCAATAGTGACAACGCATCTTCCCGCCGGCTGGAGACTGAAATAACAGCCAACCGCAGAGCAATTATAAACGCTGCCTACTGCTTTTAGGCAACCTACATATTCCTCAGCGTGCCTCTGTGGCTTACAGTTGTTGTGTGGAAGTATGTATTGTAACACACACATATAGGCATATGAGTTTCCACCCTACTTCCTTCTCCAGCATGTCGTAACCCATGTGCCCAGTAACCACGGTGACCGAAGACATCCCGAGGCTGTGGATGTATCCAGGCCGCAGTGAGTCAGGGCGCACAATTGGATGACTCACTGCCTTCTTGGGGCTAAAAAAGCCCTTTCATCATTATCTCTCACTCTCTCTGACTCTCACTCTTTCTCCCCACCCGCCCCCTCCTACTCATTTTGCACTTATCTGCACCTCGGCATTTCCCAGGTAAATAAAAGCCATTTGGTTTTCTCCCAGACCCTGGGGGAAAGTGTTGTCGTCTGACACCAC
Organism: Maccullochella peelii; assembly: GCA_002120245.1. Classification (NCBI taxonomy): domain Eukaryota; kingdom Metazoa; phylum Chordata; class Actinopteri; order Centrarchiformes; family Percichthyidae; genus Maccullochella; species Maccullochella peelii. The sequence continues at coordinate 25,984 of LKNJ01002971.1, read as the reverse complement.
AGAGAGGTGGCATTCTGTTGACTTGCCAGTCGTCCTTATTTTCATATCTACTCTACCCTGTTTGGTTGCTAAGGAAGTGAATTGCAGTCCTATCATTTTGTGCTCATTAGTATTCATGGAGGGCCAGGTCAGGTACCCCAGGAGTGATTGGCGCTCATGAATAAGGCAAATGCCACTAGAGAACTTGTTTCAATCTCAAGTGGACAGTCACCACAATGTATGGCATGTAATACTCAGAAGTTATTCAAAAGGTTACACTGGTTATTTATTTATTCTTTATCATTATGGAAATCAATTGCCCGATTTTCACTATGGGACCAGCCATTCCTACCTAGAGCTCCATCATTATTTATTCACCTCCATTTCCTCCTGAACAAAATTGATTTGACTCCATTCTCATTGTGTTGCCCCCAGAAATGATTTCCCAGATGGGGCATAATGTCATACAAAAATATTAGGTTAACACTTAACATGGACTCTGGAGGAATTTTATTTTGAAATAGCTGCTCGATAAATTGGCTCCCTGTTCTGTTGAGTAAATCAAATATTGTCAGGCTGAATAATTGCTGTATAAAAGGACAAAATCAGTCTTGAAGCTCTTCTTAATTTATTGTAGATAATGTTGAAATAGGGTTAACACTTTACAATATGGTATAGTTACTAAGGAACCAGAGAGGGACGAACCAGGAACGACCTGACAATTGTTAATGAGTCATTCCTGAATAACTCCGAATTGAGGACTATATAGTAGATAACGATGAGTTACTAGAGGACAGACTGAGCGATGCTATATTAATGAATCATTCAGTAATGATTAATTCACAAGTATCTGTCAATCGGAATAACGACCACTTTCTTCATAAATCGTTCCAGGTTAGCTGTGAACTAGTAGCCACTCATTCATTACTAATTACTTATTCATTAGTTACTCCGTTTGTGCACCCCTAAGTATCATACTGAGTAGTTACAATATAGTCCTTCGTTACTTCATGATTATCTGACCATTACTTTGTGGAAGATTTGATTGGACTTTAATAATTTAGTCCAATCATGATGATAACAATGATTCATTGACATAGAATCTCGTAGTCTGTTCATCATTATCGACTAGAGTCCCCACTTTGGAGTTATTCAGGAACTACTCATGAACCATTCTTTATTATCAGGTCGTTCTTGATTCGTTCCTCTCTCGGTCCTTAGTAACTCCTCACATTTTTGTGTTCTGTATTGTAAAGTGTTACAGCATGCTGTAACATAATACTAACACAAACAAACCCGGGATAGTAAGTGATGAACACATGTAGAAACTAATATAGTGTAATGTGTAAGATGAACATGTAAGGGACAAGTGTTGAGTAAAGGAGAGTTCTCACCCACTTCGTCACAGTCTGTATACTGAAAGTCATTTCAAAAACATGTAGTCAATATTAGAACCCACAATTGATACTGATGATGCATAAGCGTATACACAATTTTTTATAAAAGCTTCATCATAGCTGGATAATTGGAAATCGGATCCTTCAAATTCTTTCCATTTATTCTTTGTACTGTTTTCAGACTTGCTGTGACCCAGGATAAAGCAGTTGTAGTAAAACACAAGAGGAACATTATCTCATCTTAAACCCGGGGATTGTTGTCCTTCGCTTTTTGCTGTTGGTTGGTGGCTCATGTTCCTTCCTCAGCCATAACAAATCCCACCATCTATCCTCCCTTTGTCCTACTGTTTTCAATCCATCTAGTTCATTGCTGTCCGTATCTCTTGTTCTCACTTAGTCACTCTAATCCCTTCACTCTGCCCTCGCTTTTAGCTTTTCAAGAGTACATTCAATTTCTCTTTTTATTCAGCTCTTGTTCCTTTAGTCTGGTCTTTTGACCTTCTGTTCTGCATTTCTCTTCGCTTTTTTTCTTGTTCTCCCACCTTTGTTCTCTTTCATTCAAACTGTGCCTCCTTACATTGCACTTAGTTTCTCACTCCTTTCTCTCTTTAACAATCAGGCGCTTCTCCTCCCTTCATTCACCACCTCCCTCTGCTCACTTCTGCTATAACCTTTCCTCCCTTCACCTCAGGCTGCTTCTCCCACTTCGACCCTCAGCTACTGTATGTGCATATACTGTACATACATATTACTACACTATGCAGTTTCCCATCTCTGCCCCTCAGCCGATGCATGTTTAATCCCTAGCTTTAATTTCATCCTAACCTGTATCCTCTAAAAAAGCCTGACACCGCACACACTGACTCGTCCTCTCAAATACCCCCCCCACCCCTTCCTTTTTCACGCATACACTCATGCACATGTCGACGACTTGTCGCCTCGCTGACGTGACTGCACAGAGGTGACACTGCGTCTGTCACTCTGACAGCTGGCATTTCACAGCGATCCACTTACGACGGCACTCTCAACGCAGACAGGAGATAGATAGAAAGAGATAGAAAGGGGCACAGGGAGAGAGAGAGAGGTTGTGTAAAGCAAAGATCAGCAAAACAATAAAATAAAACACCACGACAGATGGACAGTTTTGCTTTAATATTTCTGCCCTTATCTTACCCTTGTCCATGAAGATAAAGGTAAACTGCATAAGCTTAGTCTGCTGCTCAGTGAACGCAGTTTGTTTGAAGGGCACATGAAGGGATGAGTTATAAAGCAAATGCTAATTGGTAAGCTTTGTTATGCAATAAAACCATATGGTCACTTACCAAGTCCCATACGTAATTTTTTGACCATATAACTTACACTTGAATTGTAATTTGAACCATCTTACAGTACAGTATATGTGCAGTTTTATAGGGTTGTTGGTCGGTACCAATTAGTGATGATGAAAAAATCTAACTAAATGTGTTTATATTATATATTAAGACAGAAATGCATCAAGGCTAAAGTAAGCTGAGGAGGATCAGCATCTTACGTTCCGCATCGTGGGGCAGACGGACAAACACACCAGCACGGTTGTGGCTCCAGATGCCGTCGACAACCATGACATACCAATACAGTTTTTGACAGGAAGACAGGTCAGATTTGATGGGTGCTCTACTGACCCAAGAAGGAACATTTTGTGCTGTTATCACTTAGAAGAAACCTATATGTGAGAGGCTTACTGTAAGAGGATCTTAAAGTGCTGAAGAGCTGTGAAGATTTACAAGTATTGCCTATATGACCTACATTCTGCTTAGTACTATGGATATACAAGGCGAAGGAGCTCTGTTACAGTATGCAACCACGCTTCATAAATGTTGCGTATATGTGCCTTAGCACTGAATGTTTGCAGTGGATGTAAATCATGGTCTACAGCATCAAGAAAACGTGTTTGACCAGTATTACTCCAGTATAAACATCAGCATTTCTGTGATTGCTGTTCTGAAAATGTTACTTAATTGTTTGTGTCAATTTCAGGCTGATAGTCAACTGGGTAAATCTTGGAATTCTGGTCTCTGATAGATTTGGAAATACATCATAATTATTTATTGCACCTTTTAAAATATTGAAATAATTAATATATTTAGTTATTAAATTATTTTAAGTTGTTTAAAAATACAATCACAGGGTAACAGAGAGAGCAGGTATGGTGAAGAGATGAGACTGGTTGATTTACTGTAGCCTTCATTTATTTTTATTTAATTCAATCAGTGCACCACTTTGGTCCACACTGAAATATCTCAACAACTATTGGATGAATTGCGATGAATATTGCTACAGATGTGCATGGTGGCCAGAGAACGAAATTGGTGATTCCCTGAGTTTAAATAATCTACTACCCAGCTGCTAGCATGGTTGTAGACTCTTAATCTTGTTTCCAAGAATATGCAGCATATTTTCAACCCTACATAATTATGTTGTTAAGCAGCTTCAGAGAAGTAGGTATACATAAAGTCCACCTGTGTAATAGCCATCACATATAGCAATAGAACAAGTCAGGCTTTAAGGAAGAGTTGAGAATAAAATTGGTAATTCTAACTACAGTACGACTTAAGTCCTATTCACATGTGAGTAGTATTACCAGGGGACCTCATGTGATTTAGAAATGACCCCCCGGCGTCTGTGTATCGTGCGGTGCATTCGCATGGGATAAGCGAAGTCTGTATTTTACTCGAATTTACTGACATTATCCCCCAGATATGATGTCAAGGCTCTGTGTAAAATCCGCTTCCTGTTAAGAAGAACGTGCGAAGAGACACACGAAGAGAGTTTAATTGCTGTGTGGGGTAAACCAGGTTACCAAAAGCAATTTGATCAAATGGTGCACCACCACACCATTTGGGAAAATATTCATAAAGACCTCTAGCTCCAGTACCCGTCTGTACAGGACTTTGGATGCTGTCAAAACATTCATTTATAATTGCCAACGCAGCCTCCATAATTCTTGACCGGGAAAGAGGCAGAAAAAAGGCGTGGAGAAAACACAAGAAACCCATCAAAGAGATGCCGATTCACACGGGACTAAAATTGGGCCCATGACCTCTGTGTATGGCAAAATATGGCAGGTAATTTGCGGTGGAATTGACATGGCAGATTTGCACAGGATTAAGATCACAGACGACCTTCGCAATTATTCCAAATTAATAGAGGTCCCCGGGTAATACTAGTCCCTTGCGAATAGGGCTTATGAAACTGAAAAGTTTGGAGTCTAATAAGAAAGTGATCAGTCTGAGAACTAAGGAGGTTTTGGTCATGAAAGAAATAGAGAGCCCTAGTGCACTAGAGAATGAAACTCAAAAAAGTAATGGAGAAAGGCATCAGAAGATGAAAAAAGGTATAAGTGAGCTACAAGAACACTCAAGCCATTTCATAGCTTTGAAGAGGGAGAGAATGTTAGAAAGAAATGAAAAAGAAAGTGTCCGCTGGGACAGAGCTCTGCAAGGATCCCTTTAAATTTTGTCAAAAATCACTCTTCACTGGGGAGAATAGACTGCCAGAAACACACACAGACTGGGAAAGTCATTGAAAGTTAGGATGTTTTTAGATGATCCAGAACACAAAATGGATTTTAGCCCACCAACATAAAAAAAAGATGCAAAATGCAGTAAAACATTAAAGAGATTGCCTTCTCCAGGATCCAGTATTGTCTGCTGGAAGGTTAACAGAAGTGCTCCAGGTGTTGAGAGATTTATGTGAGGCTCATGAAAGAAGAGGAAAACATCTGGTAATGGTAATTGTTGAGACTATAATGCTAGAGGAAGAGTCACTCACTTTTTACCAGTATGCTTTCTGTAAGTGCCTGTAACGTAAAGGCGTACTGGTAAATAAATTACTTATAATTGGAAAAAAATAATTATGACTTCTTGACACATCTGAACAAAATACAGAACTACCTGGCTTCTTTATTATCAAGCAAAAAACATGCTGTGTAATAGACCTGGAAGAGACATTTGGCTCAGCACCATACTGCCTTCTGTGGGTAAATTTCTTTTCTTCTGTGTATCAAATGCCACCAAAAACCATGTTAAAGCCCATTTTCAAGACAAAATGTGCAAAATTTAATATGCTTCACAATATTGGATTGGTACTTACCAAAGCATGAGAGCGCCTGAAAATTGGTATCATGGCAGGGTGCACAATCTACCCTGTAGCATTCACAATGACAGTGGAGGTAATCAGTAGGTCATCAAAGTGGCTCGTTGTAGCAAAAAGGACACTTTCTTCAAAGCGGTCAGGCAAATATTCTATTCATTCATTGACTTCCTTCCGACACACAGGAGAAGCCAATTATGAGCTGAGGAAGATGGAAATGATAATTGGACTAAATTGAAATTTCATTTTCAATTTTCAAGTATCAGGTCTGATATTGTCTTCATGTTAACTATTTTCTGTTTGGGAGGGACATAATTTGGTCTTTATATATCACTGACCTTCAGTCAGACATATCCATCCTGTAGCAGTAGTGATTGCTAGAAGCTGCTAACTTTTGTCTTGTTGATTCTGTCACAATTTTTCTGGCTCTGGCATTCATAATCCCACCTACAAAGTTTGGTTGGTTTTCCAACCGAGTTGGTTTTCAATACCAGACCTATTTGAACTGCTGAAATACTGCTGAAAAAACTGCATAGGCAACCCTGTCACCAGATAAGATTTGAGCCAAAAAGGTAGCCAGATCTTATACAACTCTGGCTAAGATAAGAGTAGTATGTCTTAGCTGTTTGCATTTGAGGTGTACCATTTTTGAGATGATGGTGATGTCTAGGGGAATCTGTTGATGAGCAAGCAGTGTAGAGAAGATCACAACTGCAGCTTGGGTAGCAGTCCTCAGAGATCACCCCAAATATGGCCATCAGAGGGTACGGATCATGTGGCACACACATTTGAAAGGGTCCCACACACGGTCCAAAAATCCTTCAGCCAGGAAATGGACCAAAAGTTATTGCTGTGGGTGTCCAGATCATGCATGCATCTTAAACAATTCTCATCTACTCCTTAAAAAAGTTTTGCCAATTTGCTGCTTGTCAGATGGAGCCTATTAAGTACTCTAAACCAGCCATTCTCAACCAGTGGGCTGGGGCCTCAGAGCGCCACCTAGTGGGCTGAGGAGGCAGTGGTACTGTCAAATGGTGGGTGACCACTAGAGGTCGTTGACACGTTGAATGTAAATAAATGTTGTTGATGTCTGTGGGGTTAAGGTGAGGCTAGGGTTAGAAAACAAAAACTTTTGGCTTTTGGCTTAACGGTGCGGTTAAGGTTAGGCAAATAAAACACTGAACACTTAAGGTTAAGGAAAGATTGTTGTTACAGTAAATGAAAAGACAAATAGTAATTGCAGATCTGTGATAGGGTACAAACGCCAGTCTCATGCATGAACGTCAGACGTACTACAACAACCATCAAACATTCCAACCTCCACACCTTCACTTTCTGCATCGCTACATAAAAGGCACACTACTTCCAACAATGGCACTGGAAGTAAATCCTGAGGTACGGAATCTTCCAATATGGACACTTGCCTGGTATAGGAAATGGGCCATTGGGTTACTGTGCATGTGTTTTATGAGTATAGTCTTCAAGAGGAGTTAATATTTAAGTAAAACTAGAGCTGACACTAATAGAATCAAAAGACTCAACAGGGAGTCAGAATCTGAGTATGTTCTGATCTTGTAACTGTGAAGTAAAATCTTTTTTTTCTGTTAATCCACAGAGGCTGCTGCTCTTCATGCTAACTATACAGTTCTTGTATTTATTTCAAAGTAACAGCTGCTGGTACTGGAGACACAAAATACTTCACTTAATGTGCACCATGAGCACTCTTGGCTGGTTAAAGGAGGACTTCCTGTTAAAAAGTGTTATACTTCATTCTAACAAAGCAAGTGACTTTATGGCTGATCAGATGTTCAATCAGATGACATCTGTTAGACATCTGTGGATATGTGATAAAAGACCAAGTGAAATGTATCTTATTATACTGGAATCTAACTGAGAGACTATTTATTTCTCTTTGTTTCTACAGGCATTTAAGCGAAACCTCAACTAAAGGTTGGATAAACGTTTTGCTTAATACACCCGCAGATTTTCTTGCTCAGGAAAGGCCAGGCACAGAGTATTTTATTTATCTGCAAAAGAAAGCAGAAAAAAAGACTTTCACCCAGCAAGATACAATGCAACTAAGCGAGGTGATTTGAGACAAATTAATTATAAAAGGACAGGCTCACCTGATGTGTTGAGAAACATGAGAGGATATTGTCATCTGTGATGATGCTTCCTTGCAGCTAAAGAACGCCAACAGGCAACAGGCCTGTCTGGAGAGGGACGGCACCCTTATCAGAACTTCAACAGACGACTACTGCTTTTTTTTTTTTTTTGTACATTTATTTTCACCAGATTGCCAGATCAAGACTGGCATTTCCATCAGGTGTTGCTGGGTGTGTATACACGTGAGCCTGTGAGGGTAACTTTGTGTGTGTGTGTGAATGCTCATTTTATGGTAATGCAGGTGAATGTGAAGGTGGCAGTCTGAGTGTTGTAATAATGTGTTATTTTTGAAATACCATTTGACTCCTCATTAATAATTTTACAGAGCATGCTGGCATTTGCTTTGCAGAAGAACATCTGGCTGGGACTCAACCCTGGAGATGCTATTGTTCTGTGTCTGGTGTGTGTGTGTGTGTGTGCGTTTGGTTCTTTCTAAAATGCCTCAATGTCTCTGCTTCAATGCTTCCACTTTTCTAATTTTCACTACCTCTCCCCTGCTCCTTCCTGCATTTCTTCTCTAATTACCTTTTCTTTACCATCATTTCCCTATTTAGCATATGAATTGGACCCAGAGCGTCTCTCTGTAGTTCACTTATTATGGTGAGAAATGCATTATATTCAATTACGGTTGTGACTGCAACATGAGTTCAAAGTTGGTGAATATGTCTTATGTTTACACACTGTAATGTACAGTATATGACCTTGAATCATAATTAGATAACACACAGGGATGTTTGCTGTACAAACAAATGTAATTGCCGCGCTTGATTTCACCACAGCTTCTCTCTCCTTTTTTCTGTCCTCATATTTTTAGAAAACAGTGTTTATTCCTCATGAATAGGAACGGTGACATGAAGGGCAGGGTTTTGTTTCATCATATTCATTGCCTGCCCTTAAAAGAAAAATAAATGCCTGTCATGACTGGAATGGATTTAATAAAGCTGATCTTTCCATACTGAAATTACTCACAGCATTACTGATGTTGTATCGCTTTACATTTCTCATTTTCATCTCAGCATTTATATAATATAAGGGAGAGAGTAACTGTCTCTGCATGAAGAAACAAAATAACCAGTGCAAACAGTGCTACACAGGTGGTTAACACTGTACTAGGTTGCATGCCAGTTAGCAGCATTTGTCAATCCCCTTAATCAACAGTGACAAGATAGACACATAGTACTTACTATACAGTGTTTGTACAGCGCTTTTCAAAGGGCAAGCCAAACAAGACTAAAGCCAAAGACCAATAAACCAAGATTAAAATAGGATACAATAAATGGAATTTAGATAGATTTTGGAAATACCTTAAAATGGTATTACAGTAAAATAACACAAAGCAATAACACAAGCCCAGATTTGAAAGGTATTATTCAAGTTGTAAGTCTGATCTGGGATCAGGGAGGTTTGTTTTGGGGCCTTTGTGGCAAAGGCACGGTAACCCTGGGTTTTTATTATTCAGGTACAGGTAACAGCACTCTAGCAGAGGATCTCAGACAGCAACTGGTCTCATAGGGAGTTAATATCCTCTCTATAGTGATACAGCTGGGGGGCAGATGAGCCAGGGTGGAATGGCGCTAAACACAGAGAAATATGCTATTGCTTTCTTGATTTGGAGAGGAATTTGACTGGGGTGTTCTGTTTCAGTATTTTTCTTCACTTATTCTCCAGGTTGGGCACCGATGATTTCACGCGTTTGGAGCTGTGAGCATGTTGCTTTGAAAAGTCACAAATACAAATTCTGATTGTCAGACTTCTTTTACAGATGGTACTAACTGCTATTTAACCAAATATAATATGAACCACCTTCATAGCAATGTTTGAATATATGACTAATTAACTACAATTTAAGTCCTTTTTGTCAGGTTTTTATATTGTAGTGTTTACCCTCTGTATTGAAAGCAATGGCAGGGGGAACTCTGGAATTGAATAGGCCTTTATGTTTATAATTAATGACAAGAAATACTACTGTAAGATGAATAAAAACAAAGAATCTACAAATTCTTTCCTCTTTGGGGAGGTTGTGTGGTTGTGGTCAGAGAGAAACTTCTGTCATGCCAGATGAAAATAGTGTACATGCTTGCAGTAATCTAAGGGATTTACAGTATATGTCATAAGAGTGTATGACAGGATCAAGGCAGAGAGAGAGGGAGAGAGGGGGTTTGAAGCTGATATATCACACCGTATACTCTCTCAGATTACTCCCTTCTCACATAGCATGTCTCACTCATTTCCTAATGAGCTTAATGGACTGGAAGCATAGTCTCACCTCTTTAAACCTGATGAGGTTGGGCATAAAATTGATCTGCCTGGAAGGCTGATATGTGCTTATGCGAAATTGGAAAGATGCTAGGAATGTTTTTTTCTCAGCCATTTTATTGCTTAAAGAATAGGGATAACTTTGGTAGAAACATCTCAGAATCTAAAACATAGGTGCTTTAATCCTCAAAATAAAGTCCAGCACCACCGCTTTATAGCATACAGTAGCTTAATCATGGTTAGTCTCATTCCTCTGATTAAATTGCTACAGTATGTGTTGTCATACAAAAAGTGGACTTTGAATGATGTTGAGCCATGCAGCTCATTATGTCTGCTTCTGTCAGTGTCTCTATCATCTCCTAGGTTCACTCTTAATCAATATCCTGTTTCATTTTCCATCTAATGAAATCAGTGTTTCTCCAAAAGGTCACCTCTTCAAAGAGCAAGAAGAAAGCTTTCCTTTCTCCAATTAACACTCACACTCTTTTGAAAGGGGCTTTCCTAGCCTTTGGGTTGCCGCATCACAAAGAAGCATTTGACTTATCAATTTAGGGACAGCCTGGAAATGGAGTGTCAAATAACAAGATTTTTGTCAGTGAAAGAAACGGTTGCTGTCCATCAATAAAATAAACAATGAGTGACAGCATTGTGATCATTAGCCAACAGCATGCAGAAAAGCCTGTTTAGAAAAATTCAAGCATTTCAGCTGCTCACTCATCAAATGGAGTTCTTCTTTATCAATAACAAGGTGTCTTTGAATATCATGGGTACCAACACACCATCCCACTACAGAAGACTTGTGGCAATTAGACAAAAAAAGAGTCTGGGAGATCAGAGCTGTGAAATGGAGTCTGCGGGCACACAGGGGGTCCAGGATGATCACAGCCTCTTGCTGGGTCTCTGAGGGTCTGACTCAAGGAGAGATATCAGATCACAGAGCTGGGGTTGCACCCCCCTCCATGCTGGAGTAAATTGTAGACTCAACTCACAGTGCCACAATGAAAGGAGATGGACTGACAGAAAAAGTGGCACAATGTACGTCTCTTGTTAAATGTTATGTGCCAGTCAAATACAGAGAGGAGTGGGATTGGGCAGAAACCTGCCTTCTCCTCCCCCCTCTGCACCCTTGATTCTCACTCAAACTGTCACTGAGAGAAGTGTACAGTGTGTGCGCGTGCTGATGTGAGACAATCAACCCATCACATTTTCCCACACTTCAAATGGCAGCCATCTTGTTGACATCCGTGCACAGCAGCCCTGGGAACCTGAGGCAAGCCTGCATTGAGGACGGAAGCAAGTTGTTTGTTTGCTCGATACAGCTCATCAACGGCACATCAAACGGCTGACAAAACCTGGGTAAAAAGGGAATATTTTATTCATAACTGCCAACGAAAGGGAGGGGCGAGATATTAGGGACAGGAGGAACCTGCTGCAATTTTGATCCTGAACCCTGAACTTAGTCTCTTCCATTCGGGCCCTATGGGGGTGTTTAATGAGGAAACATGATCAGAGGAGCAGGTAGCATCTGAAGAGTCTGGGCAAGTGGTAGTGGTATCTATAATAGGCAGGGATCTCGCTTCTCCCTCTCTCTCTTTCACATGACATCAACCCTCTAGGTCTATTTTTTCTCAAGTTGTTGCTGGGTTAGAGTTCTGCCATGTCAAACCTCTTAACCTTCACTTACCATAACCCTAAATTGTTCTTCTGCTGCAGTGCAAATTACAGTAAAACCTTATCCATGAAGCATCTGTCATCATGTTAGAATTTTACAGCAATTTCAAGCTGTTACTTTGAAGAAAAGCAGCTGAATTTTATGTAGAGTTTATTGCAAACTGTCTATAAAAAATGTCCACAGAAGTGAGTACACAAGGCATTGTTTACGGTAAAAGTATGCCACCATTGAATTTTTTAAATTGCATTTTTTTCAGTGTTGTCACCACCACAAATGAAATTCCATTCACCTCAAGTTTCCTTTTGCGGTGCCAGAAGTCTCAGTGGCAGATATCTCTAAACCCTCAGCAGATAAAACCCAAGTACCCATGTAAATAACATGAGGCGTAAAGCTTTGGCAGCCTGAGCCCCTAGTTTTGTTACATTTCCTCAGCTGTAGATTCAGTCAAAGCCAAATTCTCCCTTCACTTCCTCAGCCTTCTGCTGACACCAGAAACCATGGAGCTCTCTTATCTGCCATTTACAGAAAATAATTGGCTCTTTAAATATCAGCCTGTCCCATCCCCTTTGGACCAAACCTGTGTTACTGTAACTCACTTCCACTAATGTATTAGGTTTTTTTTCTGACACCACATCTTCTCCCAACCCTCCTCCTCCATGCCGCCACTACCCCTCCTCTTCTTAGACAGTGCTGCTGAGAAAGAGGAAAAAATGTTGAGCAGCAAGCTGCCAGATGATAAAAGGTACTTTTATCAGCCATTAGCTGAAGAGCGGACACAGCTTCAATCAAGCAGTATTCACAACTGAGCCATGTATCATATCAAAAGAAGAAGAGTGCCCAGACGTGTGAGTGAATGTATGCAGGCATGTCCGTGACGTTTGTGTACAAATGCCTGACTCTCTGATCACTGATAGAATCTTTGGATTTGAAAGGCAGGTGGAAACATGGGAGATGACTGTTTCTGACCTTGAGTATATGCTGTACAGTAAGTGTGTGTGTGTGTGTGTGTGTGTGTGTGTGTGTGTGTGTGTGTGTCCATTTTTAGGTCTGTCTGAGGTGTCAAGAACCTACTGTCTCTCTGTGGACATTTTCAGGAGCTGTGATTGACAGTCGAGCAGGGCAACGTGTGTGTATAAGAGAGAAAGAGACAAGAGGTTGTTGGCGAGCCAGAGGTGATTTGTGTGTGTGTGTGTGTGTGTGAGTGAGCGAGTTCACTTGTGTGTAAGGGGGATTTATGAGTCAGGGACAAATGCGAGCGTGCCACGCTGACAGTCTCCATCACAGAGGCCTGATGTGAAGGGACAGGTCGTGTCAGAACACAGGAGCAGCAGTTTCATCATCCAAAGGCCAGATGGGAGAGAAAAAACCCACAAAGACACACACTCACACATAGCTGACAGTGTTTGTCCCAATGCACTGATCAGCAAATGAATGCATGGAAGGACACAGGTAATCCTGTGCTTTATCGCACACACAAAAAAGGAAAAAGAAATCAGATTTACATCAATCAAGGGCAGCTTTCAGACAGGGGAGTCACCAGTAGAAATAGCAACAGAGCAATGTCAGCCCTGTCATCACAACAAGAGGGTTACTTTTCTTTCCTCCATAGGCAAACACATCCACATGATGCACTTGGCTGAGCAGAGAAGTTTGGTTTCCCATCGCGGGAACATAAGTATTTTCAATGAACACAGTGAGGCCAGAGTCTGACAACGTCATCAAAATGAACACAGGGGATTGCATCGTGCTGAAATTTGCCAGGCTTGTTTTATTAAAAGGGTCAGTACCACTTACCACCAGAGGTAAGTGAGAAAATATGTCCTGTCATAATTTGGGCGAATCACCCTTTAAAATACCCTTATTCAGCATTGTAGTGGCTTAAAAACATACTCACTTACCAACATAGGGGGTATGATTTCAGCACACTAACAATAAGTCCAGCACGAAAATCCATTTCAAAAGGTCCATTTATTTCCATTCAGGTACAGCACTGTGTGTGTGTGTGTGTGGTTGAACTGTGTTTTGCTAGCCCCGTCTACACAAGCCCTGTCCCTAATTAGCAGACATGATATAAAGCAATTAGGAAACCGGGGGTGTCAAACAAAGTAACCAGGAGAGTAAACAACAAAGATATATAATATACAATACATAATGTAGATAGGCCAAGCAAAGACATAGTATAACATAAATGTAAATAAAACATATATGATAAACTCAGTGAATGGCTCCTATATGTTCATCAGAAAATGAACTGAGATGCCATGGATTCATGTGAGTTGTTGTATTCTTATTACTGATTTAGTTTATTCTATTAAAAATGTCAAACAGGCATCTTCTCCAGATGTAAACTTTACGTCATGCTAAACCATTTGCGACCATTTTAAAATTGAGCCAGCAAAGCAGCTGCACTGGAACAATGCAGGTTAAATGCTTTTCTCAGGGGCATCTGAAAGGTTGCTGTTTCAAGTGAGTGACGCGTTCGTCATCCCTGTTCCTTGCCAAGATTTTACAATCTGCCCAGGTATATGAACTAACAACTTTCTGACCTGTCTTCTTGACATTTGGCGTGGCTGTCACCTCAAGCTTCTTGATGTTGGTTATTTGAACTTTTTGATGCCAATTCTCACTTGATTAAAAGAGAAAAAAGGGAGAGAAAGACAGAACTAGAATTGGCTGGCATGACATGGTGTCATCAGAAATACCTTCTAAATGAATAAACAAAACTTGCTCTTCGATATTTACAGAATAAACGCTTCTTGCAGGAAGGTGGAGACATTTCAAATACATCGAATACAGAATGCACAAAGTTTGTTTTTAAAATTAAAGTACTTCTGTGTCTCTTAAAGTTTTAGGAAGCAATCCTCGCCATGTGGTTATTAATAACTGCTTGTTTTTTTACTTACTTTCTTCTTGTTAGCAATGTCAGCTCGATAACTCCGGCTTATTAATCACAGTGCCAAAAACAATGCACATAGCAAATGAGCCTGTCTAGTTTTCTATCTCTGGTAAATAGCTCCCATTGAGATTTGAAACATATGTGGTGCTTGTTACATGAGAAGTGATAGTAAAAGATGAAATTGATTGCTAAGTCATGCCGCTCTGCCAAGTGCCGTACAGTTAATTCAATCACTGAAGTGGACGTGCCAGGAACAATAATCTCCCAAGGGCTTTTATCTTCTTCAAAACCTTTGTTAAACCTGAGCAAAACTCAAAAGAACCACAGTTATGGACAGGTGTTTTTATTGCAATGTTGAGGCAGCTCTCTAAGTACTGAGCCAATGTAGAAACAAGAAATCTTCCAGTGAGGATATGTATAACACTGAGCATTCTCCACTTTCTTCAGACAGTATTGACCTTTCCCACAATGTCCTTCTCAAACAGGAAACCCCTGTGTTCATGGCTGAAATATACAGTATGATGGGTTTTGAGACAACCCACCCACCCCGCTTCCCGTCATGCAATTAGCACATTTACTGTAAGCAGAAGAGTGCCTTGGTCTGCTCTCAATACAGCTAATTATGATGTGCTGATTCCTGCAAAATGTATGCACACATGGCAAGTGTATACATGCACACAGGCAGACCAACATGCCCTAGCACATTTATAGTTGGGGGGGGGGGATTGTGTGAGAATGGGAGGGGTTTAGGACAATGGTTATACAAATAAATCAACACCATCCTGTTATTAAAAATATGGTATTAGTTGGTCAATTTTTGCTGGGTTTCTTCTGAACTTTTGTCCACCGTTAATATAATAGATTTTGTAGAACTGACCCCAGTATCCATATTGATTGTATCATTTACTGGTAATATGTTTGATTCCAATGAGAGCATGCATTATTATTATTATTATTATTATTGACGAGTCTACCATGAGTCAACTACCAATTTTATTTCATCATCTCACTGGATCTACACCACTCATTTAGTATCCAATCAACTTACTGGGCTACATTTACAATCTTTACTCTCAGCCAATGATCATTCAAGCTGAAGGATATTTAAACCACCTTAACTGTTACGTCTCTTGTCAGTCCATATAACTATAAATCTTTCCCACTATGTCATGAGTAACATGGGATCAGTCCAACTCTCCCAGTGTGCACTTTGCTTCTAGTACAGTGTCTACTTCCTGTCTCTCTGCATCAGTGAGACGAGAGCATCCCTCTCCTCTGCCACCATCATTCTTCATTTCCATCAGCTCCTTTCCCAAACTGTAAACACTCCCCCACCTCCTGTCTGCTGCTGTGATCTCTAACCCCAGTGGCCTATGGGAGCTGCAGTCCGACTGATGTGTCCGTGCCCCAGTCACCTCCCGGGTGATTTCTGGCTGAGTGCAGGCAGTCTCTGAGGGTTTCCTCGGGTGACTGAGCCCGACCAGACCCAGGTCACTTGCTTTGGGATGAATCGCTCACCAACACTCTACTGGGAAAACTCAGCTGACTGCTGGCCATTTATTCAGCACAGTCAGCCAGTCATCTGTTTGCTGTGGACAGTGTGTCAGCTGCGATGCAGGCCAAAGACAAAATGGTACTGTCAATAATGTAAACACAACTTACATTAAGCATGAGCCAACTATGTCACAGCTGAGGTCAAATCTATGGAAGTCAAGCTCTTGTATAAATAAAGGTTTGAACACATTTAGAAGATAGAAGACTTTAGATTTTAGCCACTTGTAGCCTCGAGCTCATCTTAGCAATGACTGACATCCTCATTATGAGTTTCTAGGGCAATAATACATTGTCCCTGGCCAGAAACTGTAGTTTAGATGTTATGTTAAGTGTCCATAGTCTAAAAAGAGGACCTGAAGTTCACTGTGAGCACCAGCTGGAGTTGGTTGAGCAGCTTGGAAATGTCTGCCATTATTGCTATCGGCAGGCCTACTAGCAACAGATCCCACTAGCTTGTCTTCTTTGGCTTGATTCCCCGCATTAGGCATCCTTTGGCTGTAACTCACTCCCTCTTAGTTCATATTACTGAGTGGAAAACTCATAATCAAGTGATGATCAGAGAAATTAAACTGATTTTTGTTGTTCACAAGCACATCCCAAGGGGGATGGGATAAGTTTTGAAAATCATACATAGAACTGTGTTTTGTTTTCTATTTACTGCTGTCACTGAAACGTAGTACTTCGACATTCTCTCTGCTGCTGCTGACCTGTATTAAAATAAATATCAAATAAACGTAAAATTAAAAAGGGCTCAAGCTTGCTCATGCTTTATAATTTCAAGTACTGGAAACACCCCTTTTAATTTTAAAAAGTGAAGTGCTTATTTGCATGTGTTTTTGCAATAGGAAAAAAGTCGTCCTCCAGCCAAGCAAACCTCCCTTCTTTAGCTTAACCCCCCTGCCAATTCTCACCCTTCCCATCTCCATCACTGCACCAGTGCAATTACACCGCAGCCAATGACCAAGGTTAGAGAAAGTTCAGTGCTCTCAAGCTCAGCCTCTGGGTCCCAAAAGGACATTGATTCCTATGACCTATGTGTGACTGCTCTTCCTCTGACCAAGGTTCACCGAGCTTCTTGCAGCATGCTTCAGTGCGCAGCTAATTTCCCAAGGCTCAGTATACCAGGCTATTAGCTCTGAGGCTAAACACTAGCTGCCACAAGCCGCTGCCTTGGTGAGATCTATAACCAGACTGGTGGGAGACCATGAGAGCTCTGACACGCTGAAGGCTTCCACCAGCTACTCATGCATAAACCTGTGTTTCCCCCTAGGTAGATTCTGCCCATGAACCAGCTGCACCCGCAAGCATGCAATTGCTGCCTTACAAAATGTGCCTATGTACACAAGTTACGCTAATGAGAGCATAATTAAGCTGATTAATGCATTATTGAGCATATTTTAAAGTACTAGTTTTAACAACACCCTTGGTAGCAGCATTAACTCTGGGTGTTAAAGTATTAAGAGGTGATAGAAGAAAAAATTGTCATTCATTTTCAGGTTGATTCTCCAATTTTATCAAATAATTAACTCTTTTGAGGGTAAACGTATTAAGGAGTTTCTATTATGAGTTGTTAATGTGTTGTTCTTTAGATATTGTGTACATTGACTGTCCATACTGACATGCACACAATTAGGCACCACCTAGATTTGATCCAGGATCCTCATACTACATACTACATAGGTATCATACACCACGTGGCCAGGAGATATACAGTATAAAGGAGACTACCATATTATTCAATAGTATTGCCTTAATATAGCTTCCAGCCTCATCACCCTGGGATGGATTTGGTGATGGTGATGGTGATGATGGGGTGATCCTACCACCAGCAGTCACCAAAGTCAGAAATGTTCCACACGTAAGGGCTTTGAGCAGTGTGGTTGCTTGCCAACATTGACTCAAGTGGCTTAAGTCACATCAACCTCCACTTTGTACCAATAACTAAAATGTGCTGTTAGGCATAACTGCTATTTATCTAATCAAAATATCACAACAGAGTTACGCTGTGTGTATCAAATTACCTCTGAGTGGATACTGTATTTAGCTGAATCCTCTGTGGTATTCATCAAGCCCATGAAGCTCTGCAGCTGCTGTCTATCCTTCAGAAGTGTGACACAGTGGGGACGAACACCGCCTTCAAACAAATAACATATATCCAATCACCATGGAAACACTGACCCTGATCCAACCACCACACACCAAAGCTAGGGACACAACTGCATGATAAGCCAGTCTGGACTTTGTGTCCCTCCCAGCCCATCCAGTTATGACGCCAGTTGCCAGAGGCCAATGTGGATCTCATATACAGTGGCCGCTATCAGACGGTCCGTAGGGGCGCCTGGTACTCAGTTAGGGCAGAGACAGTCGCAACTGCGAGCTCATTTTGCCGCCGCTCTCTGCTACATAGTACGACAGAATAATCACACCAATAACACTCTTTGGCTCTACTTCAGCACAGGAGCTCTGAGGAAGGAAATTAAAGAAACAACCAGGAATGAGGCTCAGCTCCGGATCTCACATCATTTTTTTTTTTATTTCAGCCCCCCGTGCCGCCAAGAGAATACGTCCAAGGCAATAAGGCTCACAGCCTGCGGAGGGAATTGTTGTGCCAAAAATATTTGTTGTTTTCAATAATGTGGCTGTTTGTATTGCACAGAGGAGAGGAGAGATTGCGGTTCACGTACAATTTCTTGTAGTGCCCTCAATTCACCATAGATGCCATATTCTCTTACCCAGGGGATATAATGAGGAAAGAATATGATCAGTATGATTAGTCTGCCTGTGTGTGAGCCTGAATTCTGATGCTGTGTGTGTTAGCATAAAGTATGTCTAATTTTTGCTGTCCTACTTCTATGGCTGATACTATTATCACTGCCTGTATTTAAACCTTGGTATGTTGGCTTAGCACCATTGGCTTATGGTTACCACTGGACCCACTTTAAGACAGCAGATCCCCTGAGACTCAATTGCCCACACAGGCTCTGAGACTCAATTGCCCACACAGGCTCACCTCGTTCTGGTTCTGACAGGCTAACTCTCCCTTTGCTAATCCTCTGGAAAGGTGCCTTGCCCTGGGGACAGCAGCCCAAAGAGCAGTCCCTGCCTCTGGAGCTTTGAACAGGTGCCCTGAGGGTCTTTACTGGCCTCAGAGACACAACCTCCAATCCTCAGTGATCCTCGGGATGAGCCAGGAAAATGCTGCACCAAGGAGATCTTCTGCCCAGGCGAGCCAATGGCAGCCAGTCATGCAGGCAACAACTCAGCATCAGCAGTTTCACAAAGACAGAGGAGAGAGTGGGAGGCAGGAGATTGGACTAATACCACTGGTCAAAATAAAATGGGCTCACATACAGAGACACATGCACCACCCTCTCTCTTCCAGTGCACGAACTTTCACTTACTTAAGGCTAACATTTGGCATGGGGATATTGCAGTTTGCTGCAAGTGGTGTCTCTCAGAGAGTGAAATGTGTGTATGTGTGTTTGTTTGTGAGTGAGTGAAGGATCCCTTTCATCTCGCCTCTGCTACTAACTTCACCCAGCCACCCACTCTCCACACTCCTCTCTTCCTCTTATAGTGACTGCCTTGAAAGCCCCATCACTCTGATTGTTGATTGCTCTTTCTAATGTGATGACGGAGCAAGTCGTGTAACCATACTTCTTCATTTGTAGGAGCCACAGTGAGGGTGGGTGGAAGTGGTTGGAAGGGAGAGAAAGACTGGAGTGTAGTGATACATAGTAAACAGGACTGGGGAAATGTGGAATGAGACAAGTAACAATAAGCAATAAAGTAAATGCTTTTAGGAATTCTTTGAACTTTACTTTCTTAACAGCAGAGCTTATGTGGAATAAGGAGACTGTCCTCCCTAAAAATACGACAGTATAGGTCGTCTGTGCAAGCAGGGTGGATGGTGGGGTCAAACAACACAGGACTTTCACCCAGGAGACTGCTGTTTGTGTCCTGTGTGAAACCAAAAGTCATTGTTGACTTATTTTAACTTACTTACGTAACTCACGTGAGTAAGTAACCCAAACCATGATCTTTTCCTGAACCTAACCAAGTACTTTTGGTGTTAACCACGTGTCGTTGTTGTTACCATAACGACGAAAGTCTGGTACACCTATGTAATTTTGGGAGTCATTGGAAAACGACCTATTCTGTCGTTTAGGTTGGAGGACTTGTTAGGAATAGGACTAGGTGGTTAGCATAATCTGTGTTAACAACAATGTGTAAACAGATCAATCAATCAGTGACAGGCATAGAGCTGCAACTAATTAGTGATTAAGCTGGTGATTATTTTTTTCAGTTAATCAATTAATCATTTAATCTATGAAATGTATACATTTTGAAAAATGAGCATCACAGAGCCCAGGTAGAAGATAACATCCTCAAATTGCTCATTTTGTCTGAATTCAGTCCAAAACCCAAAGCAGCAAATCCTCATATTGGAGATATGGAACATTAAATGTTTGGCATTTTTCCTTAATGCAAGACTTACTGATTACATGATACATTAATTATTAAAATTGTTGTAAATATGAATAATCACTGTCGACTAATCAATTAATTATCTCATTACTTCAGTAATAAATAAGAGCAGGTTCCATAGATATAATAGAAAGCGCCAACCAACACAGACAGGACATTTCTGGCACGTCCCTCCCTCAAACACAATTAGCAGTGTTTGTGGGTGGGAAGGCAAAGCAGAATCATGCTGCACTATCAACTCCTAGTTGCTGCTAGGAGGGTGTAGGATTTGGGGGAATGACATGAACCTCTTCCTGTGTGGCCTCCTGTTTAAGGTCCTCATTCTCAGGTTGAAAGTGTCTGGTGTGTATTAGAGCACACACTTGGCAGTCAACCCTCCCCAGGCCAACATGGACTGTAATTCATGTGCAACTGGCCAGTTGAAATAAATGTTTTTTTACTCAAATGTACATGTAATAACTGCTGAATCACAGATTGATCATCTTTTGTACATAAGTGGCATTGTAACCTCTGACATGGTTTCAATCTACTGACCAGCCTGCCGTGAAGATTAGATTAGAAGGTGCTAAGATGTCCCAATGTCTTAAGATATAGCGGTGCAAAACTGTTTTGGACTAGAATTAGTTGTTTGGAGAGGAGACAAAAAAGCCAGCTAGGACCAAAAACACCTCTCTCCATGACCTTGCTCCAATTACTGTTTTCCTACAGTGCTTGTGACTTCTTTGTTTAAATAGAGTCCTGCACAGCAAAAACCCAAGCTCCTCTCTTCTTTGTGATTTGGACGCAGATGCAAAGAGTGGCATTTTCTATAAAAGTGACAAACAAGTGGAACATGGGGGTGGTTTTAGATAACACATACAGCACAACATGAGGGAGTAAAGTGTTAGCACTTTACTGCATTCATTATCACTTCTAATTAGCATAATAAGTAGTTATGCAAAGCTGTAATGGGGAACCTGTCGAAGAAAGGTTAGCTCTTTAACTGCTGAGGAGGAGTCAAATACCAGTGGACACGCACACAAACACACACACACACACACACACACAAACTGTATTTAGTCGACCTTACATCCTCATTCACAGTGGTTCGCTCAGTCAACAATCAACACAAACTTTCATTGTCACCACTTCTTAACTAAACTTAATTCATCTGAGGCTCAACAGGCTTTTGCTTGGGTTTGGGATGTCACTTGGACTAGATGATTTTTTGATTTCCCTTCAATAACTGGCAAGGCCTTAAAGGGAATCTCCTGTATTTTTAAACCTGGGCCCTATTCTTATAAATTGTGGGGTTGAAATGACTAATACTGAAATGAGATTTCCCAGCAGTGACATATCTTACACAAAATTACATTTGAGCAAGTAGGCTGAATCTATATAATCTAACTTGGAGAGTAGGATGCTCTCTATTGCAGTTCTAATTTACAATTTAGGCTGATAAGACAGTTGTACTTTCACATAATACATCTTGACTAATACAATCTTGAAAACATCATGTCCAGAATTTAAAGTGGTCCTCACAAGTATAGAATTATAATCACACACACACACACACAGACCTAAAAAGAGACTTCTGATATCTCCCAGCTGACTGTGGTTTTTTTCTCCCTTATGGTGGAATAACAGGGTAAAACTTACAGCCCGGCTGGGGGAAAACAGTGCAAACATGCACTCCACTAACCTGTTTATTAACACTAAAGCCACGGAGCATGAAATGCACCCCGCTCCCTCATGACACTACACGAGCGAAACCACAGTCTTTATGGGGCTTATTAGAAAGCTTTCATACTCTGTCTGAAAGCAGGAGGGTGAAAGAAAAGAAGAAGTGTCAAGAAAATATTTTGATCTTTGCTGCAACAAAAAAAATTAAAGAATCAACTGCTCATACATCAGCTTGGTAGAAATGAAAAAAAAAAGGCTACACTTAAAGTCTTACACATACTGCCCAGGACTTGGCAGGTTTATGTTATGTCTTTCTCATTTTCCATTATTGTCCTGCATACTATACTGATACTCCATGAAAGCCATGCATTAATGCATGCTACAGCATGAGGCTATTATCTTCATCCACAGAAAATCATTGTCCTTTAAATGAAGCAAAACACTGTTTCATGATAAAGAGTGAGTGAAACGATAGGTGCTCCGACCTGCTCTATATTTGGTTTGGGGGAGTTTACACCAGCAACTCCAGCCAAACTTGCGTTAGATTACCTTTACGTTTTGTTCCTTTTTTCTATGACATACTGTTTGAAAAGACAAACACTAAATCGTATCGCTGTGTTGCTCACTTGTTCTATCGTTTGCATAGAATGATAACAATTTCAATGACATTTTTTATTTATAATACAATACCATAATACTAAGACTAATCAGGGATGGAAAGAGTACGAGAATATTTTAGTAAGTAAAAGTAAAATTACTTGTGGTAAAATGTACTTAGATAATATTCAATTAAAGAACATCTTTAGGCTACAAAATAAAGTGCATTAATATGTCACGCATCACGCCATCCCTGGGTGTGAACCCCACCACCAAGCCCCTATGTGCAACCTAAGAAAAAATTCCTTTTCTGTTGACAGACATTTGCAGCAATAAATAAATAAATTAAGCTATAGACACAGTAGCGATATAACAAGCAATATTTGACTACATAACTTAAACAGAAATGCCACTTTAACAGCAGAATAAAGCATCACAATGGCAAAGGCAAACTCCACAGCAGCTACAGCCCACAAACACATATGAAAGCAAAAAGAGAGCCTGCACAGTTTTTGCATACTGGACAGCGCACACACACAAGGCTACACGAGGAAGTGGTTGTTGACGTTGTCATCTGGAGAGAGCGTTAGAACAATCACTGTTTGTTGTTGTACTCACCTGTCTGAACAGCATTCTCTTAGCTCTGTGCACCGCAAAGTCCCCCACAATCTGCTCTAGATTAAACTCCTCATCCATTCTCAATGCATAATAAAACTGGTCCACTCAGCCTCTCTGGTCTCACTGCCCTCTTCAAAGTTTTCAAAAACTTTTGAACTGAATGAGCGCTCTGCAGTCACAACAGGGATTGTCAAAAACAGCAGAAAGGCTTCACACACCTCACCGAAGGTAGTTCCTGAGTAAATGTGATGTAATCACCATGCTGTAGTGCTATGGCGCTTCCAATCAGTGATTAATTAAGGTAGATGCAACTTTTTTTTTTAACTATGCCGTGGTAATAATGCTAACCATAAACATAATTCATAATGACATCATCCTTTATTTTATTGCATTGTTGTGCTTGTTTTGTAGCCTACTGTTAACAAACCACTAGGCTCGACCCGGGTGAAACCGCACCCCTTGCTCCCCCTGACAATTCACCAGTGAACGTAGAGAACATGTATCCTTTACAGAAGTAGCTGAGTGCAAAGTGGTACCTCTGTAGACATGAAGCTCTGTCCTCCCACGGCCGCAGCCAAACCAGCAGATAATTATTCTCAACTGCAGCTGCTGTTTGGCTCCTTTCTTTTGTTCCTCTCATATGATTTATCATGGCTTTTTCATGTGACTTTTGTTTTCACTCTATAATGGATGCGACTTGAAATGTAGCGAGGAGATAAAAAATGCTTAATACTCAAAAAAGAACAGAAAAGACAACTTTATTACAGTAATGAGAGGAAATGTAATGTTACTTCCAACCCTGGTGCTAATTAGCTCTGGTGAATACAAGAAAAATGTTGCTTCTTTATTTCTATGTTTTCTACACAAATCATCAATTGGAGAGTTAAGACGTTGAGCTGGAGAAGGAGTTTTACCATTAGCATTAGCTCATGCTAGCTAGCTACAGCTGATGAAACCTGCTAGCGACAGTCATCATTTCACCTGTCAAAACCCACAGTCGTTGGCTGGAAATGAGAAGCCTGCCGTTGGTGACTTGTGTGAAATGGAAAACCCATTGTTACAGACATTACTGTGAATTTTGGGTGGTAAATCTGCCTCCGTAATCATTGTAAACTGTATATATGCCATGCTGGAATGGAAAGCTTGACAGGTGTAGAAACAGTAACTAAGGGGGCATTAGTTGCATTAGCAAAATTTGCTAATGTGAGTTACAGTTCTGTTTGCAACCACTTAAGACTTGCAACCAACAGCACAATACTAAATAACTAAATTCACCTGTACCTCAACAGTCAGCCTCAACAGTCAACCTGGGCCCGGTAGGCCCGTTTGGTAATCCACCCATGCTCACGGCAAACGTGAGTCTAATATTCTTGCAACCAAAACTTAGTGAAAGAGACAGAGGAGAGGAGAAGTAGAGAATGGAAGCACCCTTAAACACATTCTCTCTCTCTCACACACACACACACACACAAGTAGGCCAGGGGTGTGATGAAGACTCGCCACCAGAAACAGAATGGTCTGGGGTTCAGACATTGACCTCATCTCCTGCTGGCAGAGCAAACCCAAGTCAACCACAAAAACAGAGCAGCTCCGACTATTCTCCTATTTACACATGCTCTACATGTATTTTTATATCCGCTCCAGTCGAAAGGAGAGGCCCATTACACTCAATAGGGATTTTCTACCCCCTACTGTTACCCATTGCTATGCTTTCCTTTTCTTTTCAAAGGGATTTGGCTGTAAAAAAAAAAAGAAACAAAATCGTTGAAGGCAGGAAAATAACTGAGGGTTGTTTCTGAGCATCCAGTGTTCCTCTCCTTGTGCAAAATGAAATGGAACACTGTAATTCCAAAAGTAAATAAATGTGCCTAAAAATGCCTGTCCAAGAAATATCTTTAAAATATGGAAATGAGAACAGAGCCTTCCTTAAAAACACACACACGGCACCACCACTGCTGCTGTGCATGGCACATTATTTATTTTGTGTACATCAAACCTGGGCTGGAGAATAAGAGATGAAACTGAATTAAACATCATTTCAGGGAGAGACTAACGGTAAGTATGCCTGCGAAAGTGGATGCAGGAGTTTCCCAAGATTTTGCGTGAGCAAAATGTGGCTCTGTGTGAGTATGTGAGTGTCACACATACTGTACCTGTAAGCACATTGGCTGCTCTCCAACTTTCTAAATTCCATTTCATGACACAATGACAGCATCGCCTACCCATATCTTCCTCCTCTGGCTCCGTCTCACCATTTCTTCATGTGCATCAAACCAACTGCAATAAAACTCAAAAACCCACTTGGCTCGGTTCCCTTACCCCCCATCTACGCCTTTCAGAAATGCTCACTAGTACCTAACAGACAATTACAGCACATTATACAAGAGCATGGAAACAGAAACTGCCAGAACCTGTCTCATAAGATGAGTGAGGCTGCAATTTGTCTTGCAGGTTAACACATATGTACACATTTTAAGCCACCCCTTAAACACGCAAAAGATCTGTTGGTGAGTGACACAGTTAAACTAATGGAGCGACGCCTGCGAGCTAGTTCAGGCAGTCAACTCG
>LKNJ01002970.1:52393-68168 GCA_002120245.1 Maccullochella peelii | reverse complement strand
CTAGGTTTAACTGCTTTACATACAGTTGGCTAGGTTTAACTGCTTTACAGACAGTTGGCTAGGTTTAACTGCTTTACAGACAGTTGGCTAGGTTTAACTGCTTTATTAACTAAATTCTGTTGCACAAATTTCTATTTTTTGGATCATCAAATTTTTACTTTTTGAAATATTGGATAATTTGATCTCTTTAGGCTTCAAACAGTTATTTAAATAAAAAACATGTGAGAAGTTTAGAGGGGAAATGTCTCTTTGGTGGAACTCCTAATAACTCAAACATCTCTAGTGGAGTAAAATGTTCAATATTTCCCTTAAAGTAGTGGAGTAGAAGAAGAAAGTAGCATTAAAATGGAAATCCTCAAGAAAAGTTCAAGTGCCTCAAATTTGTACTTAAGTCCAGTACTTACTAAATGTACTTAGTTACTTGCCACCACTGCATCAGACTGATGCACCTAAACAAGACAGGAGGTCTTTTCAACAAGATGTAGCACATTTTATTACCACAGAGGTGTTTTATATTGAAGGCTTAAACACAGCAGCAGTATATAGTCGATCACTCTTTGTTTTTGTGTTTTTAATTAAATATGTAAGTGCACATTGACACCAAGAATGTGATTCTCCTGTTTCGACAGCAATGAGGCGATCAGACCTGCATAGACGATCCTGTTCCCGGGAAGATAAACATTTACAGATAATCGCCTACAGATGGAGCAACTCCTCTTGAATGAGGTAAATGTTTAATCTCTGCACACAGATCACACAGCAGCTTCTGCTTTTGCTTCAACAGCTTTATTTAGCTCAAGAATGCATACAGGATAAAGAGTAAAACAAAACAAAGCACCACAGTTTCTAATTTTGGGGACTTTTAGAGAAGACTTTAATGAAATGTCTTTTCTTGGACGATAAAAAGGCACAGACAACTTTGGAATATGTTTGAAATAAACAAAAGGTTACTTTACATTGAATTAGAACAGACGGTGCAGTAACATCACAATATATCATCAAACACTGCAACTGAAAAATACAAATTTTACTTTCAGCTCATATGTTTCAGTACAGTTTGTTACACATTATAAAACTAACTCATATGACAAAACATGAATACTAGTGTTTAATTACATTTCTAAGGAGTATATTAACAAGCCGACTCTACTGTTTGTCTAATGATAAACGGCTTCAGTACTACAAGTTAATCAGATTATATATTTAAAATGATAAAAAGGCAAATCAAACTGCATCACGTCTGCATGATTTATGATTTGTGCAAGTCCACTTTGATGCCAGACTGACACAGAGGAAACCTTTCAGTCATGGGGACATGTCTGAAAGTCAATTTACGCCTCACATTAGCTTATAGGTAGTGTGAGATGAGGTAAACCCCACCCACCTGGCGCATCAGGAAGATTAAAACGAACACCAGACGATTGTTGACTCAGGGTTTTCGATAACACAGTATAACAGTTCAGAGTTCATCTTTCTGGTAAATGCACCGTTAAAAAGGTTTAGCACAAGTGTATAAAAAACTTTAAAAATTTGCCACTGAAATAAACGATGCCACTGATATTCGCAAGTTTGTTTGTCTGTGTCATTTGAAAGAGCACACAAGAATAACAGCAGAAAACTTCATATTTGACGGATGTTGGCTCAAAGCAGAGCATTGTGGGAGTTCCTGCGCATGTTTACATGATGATCGAAGCACTGAAACAGATTAAATGTTTAGCTGCAATAGATTTAATTTAACTGCTCAGATTTCCCAGAGATAACCCATGTAGAATTTAATCTTTCACATCTTCCGCGTGAAAAAGATCTTAGCACCACCAGCTGCTTCCATGAAACAGACTGACCACATTGATGGTTTCTCACATTAAACCAGCGATAAAGTGAAAATGTAGAAAGAAGCGACTTTGCCTCCCACCTGCGCAGCAACGCGTCACCCAACATGAGTGACTGTTGCTGTGAGTTTATATTCGGGCATAGTATGTGTTTGCGGTGTGTTTGTACGTGTGCGGGCAGACAGATCCGGTGTGGACTTTGTGGCTTTGAGCGCAGACGTCGAGCCGACTCTTGATTTGAAAGGAGCTGCTTCAAGTCAGAGGCGAGAGAGGCGGCGACAGGTCAGGGGGGCGAGCTAGGAATATGTCCCTCATCAGATCTGGAAGAGAGAGAGAGAAACACCGTTAGGTTGCACAAAAACTTTACAAGAGAGTGATGACAACCTCCTTGCTCACCTACAGAGGGAATGTCACTTTAAAACCTCATTTACACCTGATTTTAACATGCGATCTGGATAAGGCAATATTAGTAAAAAGGCGTGAATTCACAGCATGATTGGATTTAGGATGTGATTGATCAATCTCATCATGATTGGACCACCTCCACGTGTGGTCTGGCTCGCATTGCCACGGGTAAATAAAACTGGCCACACTCGTAAGAAAAGTTGAAAGGTCACCTTAACTGCTCGTCTTCCTTAAAAAGCTTCATCTGCAAAGGAAGAATAAGTGGAAGCCACACAGCAGCATCACCAGCTACACCTACTTAATTTAATTATTTAGAATCGATCACAACGCAGGCAGAATCCAGATAACGAGAAAGCTTTATAATACACAAGGGGTCCAGGTACATTACATGTTTAATATCAGGTGTAAATGGGGTTTTAGACAGATACAGAAAATATATAGCAAACTTCAAAACAAAAGGACGGGTGAACACGTGCACACGATGTACTGTACTGATCCATAATGACCAATGTGAACTGTATGTAACAAGAAGGATAAAAAATAACTGATCCTGGAATATTTTGCCTCTTTTTCCACTTTTTATTCTAACAGTTGGAGTGTAAGAATAAATCCGTCGGATGGATCAGCGATTAAAACACACAGTTCAGAGGAGAATCTGCTGAATCCTGTCGAGGCAGGAGACGCGTAGACCTCCAATATGGCCACCAAAAGGTGTCCCATCAGCTGAACGTGTGAGTTGAACAAGCTTTTTGTTTTGAACAGAACTGAGTTTTACTGTCGAACCTCAAGAGCTGATCAGCAGGATTTATGATTTTATAAATTTAACTGGAAACTCAGACTTCAGTCACAGAGGTTTCTCTGTGTTAATCTTACCTGCAGTATCACAGAGTCCCTGCATGCCTCCTAAAAGAGGGTCTCTGTCTGTGAGCAGCCGACTCCGCCCTCCCAGTCCCGAGTCCAGGACCAAATCTGATTGGTCGGAGTCCTCCAGACAGCCCTGAACATGAAGTTTAAATACTGATCAGAGTGAGCCACAGAAGGCAGAACAAGTGGAAGCTTAGTTTAATAAAAATGTCAAACAGCTTCAACAATTTTCATTAATTGGGGTGAAATCATTCTGTGAATCTTAAGCTCCATTTCTGAAAGTAAATTATGATGCATCATGTGTAAATTGAGTTATAAGAGAAATCAAATGTAAAGATAATTGAAACAAAATAATTAAAAACACATTGATTAACCTCAGACATGCAAATGAATAAATCTTAAGCTGATTCACCGTGATCAGGGCTTTAATGTAGACGTAAATACGCTTCACTCATAACTGCTGATGTTGCGTTCGGTGCTTCCTGTCATTTACAAAGTGAAAATAATCAGATTGCTGTGAGACGCTTTCGATGAAAGCATCTGTGTAATGATCTGCTGGTATTTAACTCATCAGATTTTGGGATTTCACTGCAAACAAACAAGAAAACAAACTCTCGTTTCATTTGTCAGTCCCGAACGTGTTCTCCTCTCTACTCTGCAAAAAGGTCGGACTTGAAAATGTCTTTTACGCCAAATGATCTTCCTGCAGATCCTTTTTCTGAATGTTTCACTTGTTCCAGGTAAATGTTAACCATTATTAAATACAGTGGAAAGTTCTCGAGGCACAAAAATGATCTGTATTCATTCTCTAGAGCACTTTGTAAAGTCTTAGAGTGCACACATTTTCTTCATCCTCTCACCAGTAATCTGTGGCTGAGAAGAAGTTCCTCTTCTATTGAGGAAGTGTCTTGTTTCGGTCTCTTGTCCTGAATCCTGAGCTGGGACGGCATCTCCTCCTCTGGGTTATGAGTCCTGAAAGAGAGAGCGAGACTGTAAACCACCTGCTCTGCCAATACTGCTTTCACACAGGCAAGGAAGTAAAGAAGCAGCTGAGGTTAGCATTCAGCTACGGTCTATCAACCTTCAATGTAGAAGTGAGCCCGACAAGCCGAGTCAGATAAACCCTTGTGGTTTAGCTAACGTGGCCTTTCCTGTGACGCCACCCTC
This sequence comes from Maccullochella peelii, assembly GCA_002120245.1. Lineage (NCBI taxonomy): Eukaryota > Metazoa > Chordata > Actinopteri > Centrarchiformes > Percichthyidae > Maccullochella > Maccullochella peelii. The sequence continues at coordinate 63,903 of LKNJ01002970.1, read as the reverse complement.
TGGACAAACTAAGAATGGCAAAGTTTTCATTCTAACATCCAAACATGTTGTTTTCTGGCGTGTATTTATCACTAGATTATGAAACATTGTAGAGGGAAAGCTTGTGAATTTAACGGTCAGTATTTCACACATGATTATTTTTTTATTAAATGTATTAAAAGCTGATAATCATTTTATAATTATTAACAGCGGCATGCCTAACTATAAACAAACGTCTGTGAAATTTCACGTTCAGATTTCTGTCAGTTTTGCCTCGTGAACGTGCTTTTATTTAGCAAAGGCGGCTTGTACACAGACAAATGTAAAATGAATCCACCTGATGACAGATGTTTTCAGATATAACAGACTGTCGCATATTTTTATGCGACATTGGCTTCTTTTCACCGAGTCATCCCTTCTCACTTTCAAATATCTGTTCCATCTCTCGCGAGCACATTTATTTTATTTTCTACACTTTCTTCCTCTTTTATGATCATTTGAGGGTCACTGGCTCTGTTCGAAATCGCTCACTAACACACTATTCAAACTACCGGTCAGTATGGAGTGAGTTCCAGCTGCATAGTATTTGGATTTTTTTTGTACGCGAGAAATGCCCGGATTAGATTAGATTAGCAAGAATTTCGAGACGTGAGCTTACTGGACATACTAACTGCCCCACAATGCATTGTGTCTCTTCAGACTGTGCAACGGCAGGAAAATAATTACAAATGATGGAGAGTGAAGGTGAAACAGAAGCTACTCAGGACATTGAGGTACAGTTAAGAGAAAAAATATTGAACACAAAAACATTTAATAATTCGAATTTGCCTTAAAATGATACTGGACGGTATTAAATTTAAAGGCAGAGGTTACATTGATTTGTGATTGACATTGCTTGAGTACTTCAGTGTGAACAGTCTGCTGGTAACGACATACTTAATCGTTAATTTAGTACTTTAGCTTTTGAACGCACCCCTCGAAGCTTCTAATTGCTGCTGACCATCTTTGAAACCGGCCTAACGTACCGTTTCCTGCTCACTCTGACTGCAGGCGTCGCATTTGAGGCTTCAGGCGAAGAGGACGAAGGCGTGTCGGCTTCCTCCGGCAAGCCGCTGAGGACGGTCAGCTGGAAGTCATCGTCCATAGAGATGTAAGGAGCCAACATGTCCAGATCCATCCCCTCCATGTCCTGAGAAAAGACAGACAAACAGGTACGATGTAAACAAGATGTCCACGTCCAAGCTGTGCACAAACAAGTGAAAAACGTAGCGTCAGAGACTAAATCTTCAGTTTGAGTTTCGTTTAGTTTGAAATGACCACAGTGATCCTCGAATGCGTGGACATTTGTAAGTTTTCCTTTTTCAAACACATTTTAAGGCTCAAGCATCAACACTTTGTTGACGCTTGTCCACAATCTGATGGACTGTCGATAGTTTAAGTCACTCATGTGTTACATTTGGGATGACATGTCGGATGTTTAATTCAAGTCATTTTTGGTTTTTGACCAATTTTCACAAAATAAAACTTTTTTTTTACTAGGAAGAGATCAGATGAAACCAATTTTCCTCCAAATTTATGTCCTAATTTTCAACAATTGCAGGTCTGAAAATGATTCCAATATCAGAAAGTGAATGAGACAATTTGTACAAAACGCTATTAAGCAGCTGTTCAAAGTAAAACTAAACGGTTACACAGTGTGTTTGTGCTGCAAGCTGGATTTTCACCCTGAGATTTGACAATTCCCCAAGCTTTCTCAAATGTTCTTTTCTGGAAAATAAAAGCTTAAAATGTGACATCAGAAGTGGAAGAAAAAAGACAAAAACACGGTCTTCTAAGAGAAAACGAATGCTAGAAGACGAGATCATATGAGCCTGTCTGAACCTCGTCACTGGAGATTTTACAGGTTACATTTTAAAAGCAGATCCTCAGGCAGGCACATTGTTAGGTATTTTATTAAATTAAATCTTTGTATTATAGTCTGATTTTCGTTGCCTCCTGAAATGTTTTAATCCTGGTGTGTAAAGCACTTTGTTTTGAAAGGTTTTGTATAAATGAAGCTTGGTGTATTTTCTGTTTTCTGCTCCTACCTCCTGTGTTTCTGCGTTCTTCTGAGCATCTTCTGGCCAAATAGCAAAGAACTTCTCCACCTCGCTGGTGTCCATCACGTCCTCATCACAGCTCTGAGGAAGGTCACAGACGGCACGACACGGGAAAAATAAAAAGAGTTAACAGTTAAATCAGAGAAAATAATACTTTCAAACTTTTAAAAAGATTTAGGGCTCGTATTTACCGGCTCAGGATCAGGTGAGGAGCCTGGTGATGATGATGGAGGTGGAGTGATGGGGTTGAAGATGGGTGAGAGGAGCTGTCGCAGCTGTGGAGTGCACAGATCCTGAGGGTGGGCCGGAACTGAGTTCGGAGTGGACGGACTGGCGAACGACAGCTCAACAAAATCTGTCAGAGACACGATGACGTCTCCGGCCTGCGGAGCCAACTGGAGAAGCTCCTCCGGATGCTCCTTCAGTTTGATGAAGAGCCCGGCTGCGCTGCTGGGAGTCGAACCCGCGTCCTCAGTGTGACTGGAGCTGGAGAGAGGCTCACTGTCGGGGTCGGCGATATCAGCAGTCCCACCATCCTCTGGTGCAAGCGCTGGTTCAGCCTGGCCACAGCGGATCTGCTCAATGGAGAAAACAACGTCTGGCTGCTCCACGGCACTGCAGGAGAAGAAGAAGACCGAAATATAGAGTCCATATTTTTTCGCATCATCACATCCATTATGTTTACGTTAAGTCTACTTCTTCTGTTACAGCCCTAAAAAGATCAGATCTGTCCAGGCTCGTGTTGGAGCCGGAGTCATGTGACGCGACCTCGCTGCTACTTAAAGTACCTGAGTATGAAGTTGAGGCAGACGACGGCCTCGGGCTGCGACGTCTTGCTGTTGTAGAGGACGGTCGCCTGGGTCTCCGCCCAGACGAAGCCGCCGCTGTTCGCCAGGAAACGGTAGTGGCTGGTGCTCACCTGACCTTTGGACAGCACTGCACGGTGTGGACAGACAGACGGGGACATAAACAGAAAAGAGATGGGTGACCACGAGGTACACACACGACAAAATCCGGCTCCTGCGTGTGCCGATTCATTCTCTGCAGCACTAAAACCAGTAACTCATGTTTTAACTTTGAATTAAAAACACATTGATTAACCGCAGACATGCAAATATGGTGAAAAAGCTCAAATATATATGGAGAGAAATTGGACTCAAAATGGTCACAAATGTGTATTACATGATCTAAAAATAAGATTCACAAATACGGGAAACAAACACCGGCATCCACCACCTAAGCAGCTTATTTAAACCATATATTTACACTTACAGGCTAATGTATAGAGTCTATAGTTGGTAAATGTGTGTGTCGTAATCGAGGGGCGACGAGCTACTCTGACTATTCAGAAAACATCTTTACCACTTTTGAAATTTCACAAATTCACACAAAGCCCAGATGTCCCAGTTTTCCACCAGCACTTAAACGCAGCACGCATTTAACAATCTGTAAATACGAAAGAATGTGACATATTTTTAGACATTTGTACGCGCAGGAAGCTTTTCGAAAGCGAAAATGATCAGATCTGTGAAGTAAAAAATCTGTACGTAAAATATTCATATTTATTCAGGTTGTGACGTGTTCAAATTGCTCTGCATTTGAGTACCAAATTGTAAATCTTATTTTTCATTTATAGATCATGTAACACACATTTGTGACCATTTTGAGTCCAATTTCTCTCCATACAAATATGCTAACTGTCTCACAGCAGATCCTGAGTTCAGCATCTCTTAGTGAAACACTGTGTTTTTAAAGTAGGTCTACATGTTTATATACATTAATACTGTTTTAAAGTCATTTTTGGGGACAAGTATCTTAAAGTTAAAATGAGTGAAACAATACAGCTTTATTTATAATATAATCACTTAGTATTGATTGTAATTACATGTACAGCACGTCTCTTTCCTGATATAACTCACATGTGTGCAGGCTCTTGTTGACGTGATGCGAGTCGAGCGCGTGATGAAACTCGTAGGCTGAGCGGCCAATCAGATCGTCAGGTTTGTATCCCACCAACTCGGTCACCCTGGAAACGGAAAGGTGGAAGACAAACGAGATGAATTTAAATCACAAAGAACAAAGGTTCAGAGGTTTCTGTTCCTCTCTCGGGGAGGTCAAAGGTCAGGACCGTGTTCGTCCTACCTGCCCTCGCAGTGTGTGAAGCGCAGGTCCATGGTGTGGCGGGTGAGGAAGGTGCCGTTGTCCAGGGGGAACTCCACGCTGGACGGGTGAGGGATGGGCTCACACAGCAGAGTCATCACTCTGGCTGCAGGGGGCGACGTGGAGCCGCCGCCAAAGGGATGCATGTGACCTGTGCAGTGGAGAACCTGCAGGACCAGGAAAGCGATTCATTTAAGATGGAGGGCAGGCAGAGTATGGTTTCTAGTTTTACATACCTTAATTTACTGAGAAAAAAAACATGTTTTTCTTCTGTTTAATGTCGTCTTAACAAGAAGAAGCTATTTTGATAATCGATGAGTCGTTTCAGTCATTTTTCAAGCAAAAAAGTCAAACATTTGCTGGTTGCAGCTTCTTAAATGTGAGCATTTGTTGCTTTTCTTTATCATTCATGACCGTAAATGAAGAGACTTTGGGTTTTGGACTGTCGGTCGGACAAAAGAAGAAATTTGAAGACGTCACTTTGGGCTCTGGGAAACTGTGATGAGCATTTTTCACAATTTTTTGACATTTTATAGACTAAACGATGAATCAAAATACTAAAAACTCAGGAAGTATCTGACCAAAGAATCTTTTAAGTCATTCAAGGCACGTTGAAGTCAACTCAAGTCTCTGAATTCTGACCATTAAAATGGCATTCAAACATTTTGCTCTCACAGCTGTTAATAGTCTTTTTCACATAGCTGACACCAAGTCCGTTCACTGCAGAGAGCGGACAGTTTTATATCCACGCCATGTGGCGCTGCAAAGCTGCTCAACAAGTAGCCGTCACGTCTCCAGTCTGCAGCTCTGCAGCCAAGAAATATCCGAGTTTGAGGGAACACCAGAACTCTGTTATTACACTGTGTTCCTCCTCACTGTTATTATCGGACACAAACAAACACAGACTGGACATCTGTTGCTGTGTAGTACGTGCATGAGTGTGTGAGTGTGTTTCATAAACAACGAGAGCAGTGTGAAGAGAACAGGGCCGACTGCCAGAGGTGGTCTGACCCGCTCATATCTCTTTCAGCTGGACTTCAGCCCTGTGTGTGTGTGTGTGTGTGTGTGTGTGTGTGTGTGTGTTTCTGACTTAGGCTACTTTAGCAGGACACATTTCAGACTGAAGACCAGTTAATGAGGGGCGGCTTGTCCAATTGGGGGGGGAAGCTAATTTTTGGGTCAGTAGTTAGGGTTAGAGTAAGGATATGTAATGGATATATGATATGTAATACTGAACCTTCCAGGCAGCAGACTTGATGTTGACGGTGCGCCCCCTGCTGGTCAGAGTGCTCTTCATCCGCAGGAAGAAGTTCCTCTCACTCGGCTGCTCTGCCATCGGTTTCTTACTCGAGCCTGAAAGCAACACGACGAAGCTAACGCTAACTAGCTCACACAAGCATATCAACATCAAGTTCTGCGTTTGAGTTTCCAAACCAAAACGCTTATCATTCGTTAAAAGACAGAACTATTTTTATAAAATGATTGAAAGCTCTAACGCTTATTCACAAAACAACCCTCCTCTGTATTGAAACGACCGTTTATTGCCAAAACAGTTGATGATTGAACTGATTTACGGCCGTGCACGCTGATGGTTTAACTGGCCCAGCACGATCTCTAACGGCGCCACGAAAACAGCTTTAAATACTGGAGATGGATGACAGACAGAAACAAGCGGGTGTGTTTGTTTAACACTAACACACGTCCAAGCATCATGTTAGAATTCCCGTTTGGTCCTGAGAAGAAATCTTGAACACCGTCTCTGTTTTTTTTAGGATTTTTTTTTAATTGTAATAAAAAGACAAGCGGTGAGTCTGACCTGGACGTGGAGTCAGCAGGTCTCGGAGCTCCTCCTCATCACAGGGATGAACAAAGTCATAAATACTCTGACCCAGCAGCTCCAGCTGTAGACGACGACAACAACAACAACAACAGCTGTCAGTAACAGACACATGGATGCATCGGTGTGTCCATTTAAAAGTTAAAATTGAGTGATATCACATTAAGATGTTTCTTTCTGGTGCCTCTGTATTCTTTTTCCTTCACTGAATCTCTTTACTTTTGTTAACGATTCATCATAGTGCTGTTAAATGAATGAAAACAAATCATTGGCAGGAGGTGTTGGATCTTTGCTGAGGGAACTGACACAGTACGTTTCCCTGCTGTATGCAGTCATTATAACCTAGATGTGTTTCAATGATAAAACTTGATCTCAAACAGAGCTGAGAATAGACTTAAGGGATGGCATGTCTCTCTCTCTCTCTCTCTCTCTCTCTCTCTGCTCGAGTTACTCAGAATAGGTCACGCACCGTCCCAGAGGCTTACGGTAAAAGCACCAACTGCAAGAGCCGGAGCCGAGGGGGAGTTTGGGAATGAGAACTGTGAACGTAAACTTAGTTGTGAGCTTACAGCTCGTCATTTATTCATATGTTAATTATCTATCCATAACCATTTGCCTGTATACTCTTGTATTTATGTACATTTAAGTAGTTTAGTTGAATTCTTGAGCTCAACGTGACTTTCACGTGTGTATGCTGAGTAACGTGACTCTTGTAGAAGAGGTCAAAAGGTCAGCTATATGGAGCCCAGGTCCTCACCGAGATGTACGTCAAGGGTCCGGTTATGTTTCTGAAAGTTCCTATAGGTCTAAACTTGCAGAACTATGTGACACTGACCAATTCCTCCTGGAGAGACAGCTGCCAACTTCTGATTCTCTACTTCCTGTTGTACAATATGTTTGTCAACGACCTGCAAGTGTTTCCTGTGTTTTGTTCAACTTTAAGAGCACAGGCAGATTTCCACGACAGAAACAACATATGTTCAATACAGAATTTTAAAAAAGTGTTGACCTAAAGAGCCCAATGGGGGAAATTAAAGCTCTATTTATAATGGAAGTTTGTTCCAGCACGAGGAGTTCTGTGAGAAACTGATAAAAGCCAAACGAATCCCTCTACGATCGATGCTTAAAGATGACATCGTGTGTCTCCTCTGGGCTGAGGCAGCTTTGCATCGGGGGAATTGACATTTGTGACATTAAATGCACCAACAGAGTTATTAGAAACATTATATTAAAGGAGTGTTAAGCTAACCCAGTAAGAGGAAGATATGCTCTCAAGGATTTTGGAGTGGAAGAAGTGTAAAAACTTCATCTTCACATTTTAAATGAGATTTACCCAACAAATGAATTCTTAAGATTTGCCTTGTTTGTTTGTACTAAAATACAAATGATTGGACTGAACAGGCGCCGTCTTTTGGCCCGTTATGAGTCGACCATCCGAGTACTCGTACTGCATTTCACCATAGCTGTCAGTGTGAATGCACATAAAATAGGAAGTGAAAGTACAGAAGAACGTTGATTGAACTACAGCTTATATAATCTGTTTATGTAATGTGTTTCTGGTTTTAAAAAAAACAAAAAAACCACAAAATTTAAACTAATTCTTGTTCTTTTCTTTGTTGTATTAAGATGTTGGATTGTACCTGTGTGATGCCGACGTGTCTGCAGACGTTGTCCGTCAGGTAGATCATGTCTCCCTCCTCAGTCACCACCATGATGAAGCCAGCCAGCGCCTGAGGATAGAACGCGTCCATTGGATCTTCCTCCTCCTCCTCTTCCTCTTCAGACTCCTCTTTCTGATTCTCACCTGCTGTAAAAACAACCAGGTGACTATTACAGCAGTGTACGTCTTTAACTGCCTGTTTGTTTGATTTTACATGAACCGAAATATTTTCTAATCGCTGCCTAGCTGGAACTGTTCACTTGCGTTACTCTTGAAGTCCATTTTCCAGTGATTGGACATGTTGTCATTGTCACTGCATCAACAGTTGAGTAAAATAAACCACTTTCTTGTCCTCCAGTGAACCACACTTCCAAATCCTGATGCATTTTTCATGTTTGTCACCTGAATGATAAAAATTCAGCGGCGTCCCCTTTATTATTGAGTTCATTACTCTGCTCTCTCACCCGAGGGAGCAAACGGCACCGAGCCGGCTAACAACACACTGAAATAAAATCAATAACCAAACACTGAACGTGCAGAGTGTCAGAGAGCTGCTTTTCCCATCGAGCAGCCTGCGATGCCTGATGTCACTGTTGAAGCTCCGTCCGTTACGAAAGAGACGTGTTTGTCAGGATTTTAAAGGCTTACATGTATCTGCAACAGACTGCGATACAACGTCCGAATACCAAAAGATTTAAGATAAGTTGTTCAAACCCAACCGACCCCCATCAGCTGGAGCCTGGTGGTGTATGGATGCACCACTTTACTAGTTCAGAGCTAATCAGGAGCGACTCATGAAGAAAGTGGTTTGTTGTTCAGGTTGACAGATACTTTTAAACTGATCAGAATCTAATGATTCTTTAATACAGTATCACCCAGTCTGTTCTCCAGCAGCTCATCATTTGAGTCAGGACCTGCTGATTAACGATTCATTAATTATCAGGTCGTTCCTGATTCGTTCCGCAGAAACTTCTCACGTTTGTGTGTCATATTGTGAAGTGATACCAAAACTATTTGCACCAAAGTTTAATGAAAAGTAAAAACAATCTGAAGCCCAAAGCTGAAATTTGTGTCATGACAAAACAAAAACGTATAATGGTGGAACGTTCAGGTTCTGTCGGGTCGGACGGCCGTCTGAAGAGGTGCGTCTTACCGGGTCGGAGGTGGCGGCACATCCGCAGGAAACTGAGGGCGACTCTCATGATGGCGGATTTGTCCAGGTGGGTGGAGACTCGACGGGGGAACGGCAGAGTGTGGGCGAGCTCATAAAACACCTCCGTCTCCTGACTCCGCCTACATCTGGCCGCATCACGAGAACGCAGCTTCCTCTGCTCCGAATTGGTCCTACAGGAGGAGGAGGAGGAGAGGGACAGGACGTGATTAGCAGAGATGAAAACAGGGACAGAAGAAGAGGAAGGGAGGGAAAACAAAAAGAGGAGAAGGAAAGAAGCAGAGTAGATGACAGGAACAAAAAGGAAGTGAAGCAGGAGAAAAGACGTGAAGAAGAGAGAAAGAAGGTGGGACAAAAAAAGAAAATGAGGATCAACAAAAAAAAGATCACGTCGCACTCGTTCTCGTCTTCTCTGCATTGTCAACATTTTTCTCTGAGCTCTGACATAAAGTTCAGTTCCTCTTCACACAGAGCGACACTTCAGTCATCAAGCTCCGTAATCGGGTAAAGAAACACTGCAAAGACACCTATTTGTATGACTAACTTCTGCTAAATGGGAAGTTAAACTTGCAATGTTAAACCTTACGGTTCTGCTGCTGCTTCTTCAGTCTCAGTTTTCTGCTTTATTAATCTGTGAACAACAAAATGCTGTTTTTAATAAGCGATAATAAGAAGTCTCTCTATCAAAAAGTCACAAAAACGACCAACGAACAGAGAAAAATTATAGCTGATTATTTTACTCCAGCAACAAATGAAATTAAAATGATAGATTTTCAGAGATGTGAAAAGTTCCTCCCTGTGTCGAGTTAAACAACATCTTGGGAAGCATCTTTCAGTCTTGTGGATTTTAGAAGCACTTTAAGAGGCGTTCAGGATCAGCTGCTTGAACACCAGCTTCCCCTCCAATATATATATGATGTGTTTGACAACAACAAAACCCTTTTAAAGTCTTTAACTGGAGTCTTTTGTCTCGCTCTGGTCCCTCTGGGATTTCCTCGTCTCCTCGCCGCGCTGTAACTTCATCTCTGTTGTTTTTAAAAGCGAGAGTTCAGCTCTGAAAACATTCCTGGATGTTTTTGTTCCCCCCCCCCCAAAGTGGGAACAGAACTGATAGCAAAAATAGAGAAAAATGTCCAAAACTGAAGAGAACAGAATGTCATTTATTATCAGCGACTGGGAGACGATCCAGATCTTCCTCCCACACATCTTCATCCCTCGAGCCGCCCTGCACTTAGAGGTCTCGTGTCCGTGTATCTTTTTCTTAATTGATTTTATTTTGAATGTCATTCTAATGTTCTTCTTTGCCTATATGTAAAGCACTTTGAATCGCCTCTGTGTTTGAAATGTGCTGTGTAAATAAAGCTGCCTTGCCCTGAAGCAAAAAAACAAATGTGCTGACGAGACAAAAGCTAGGGCCTAACGATTCATCGAAAATCGCCTACAAATCAGATGTAAGGGAACATTGCTTGTTCGGTACACATCCCAGCAAAAATGACCATTCCCTCTAAAATCCTGACTCGTATCGCGATATCTGTCTAAACACAACTAACTTCTGCCCCCTCACACTACAAACGCTGCACAGCAGCAGCAGAGTTGCATCGAGTGCTGCGAGATGAAAGAAAGAAACTAATAAGCAGCAACAATAACCGGGAAGAGTCACTGCGTCAGCACCCAGAGCTGACTCAGGCTGACTCTGCAGGTTTTATGAATCAAACTGGACTCCGAATACATTATTAAACACGTCGCAGCCTCGACACAAGACACCGGAAGTTCAAAAACAACTTCTCAACACAATATTAACTGATACTGTACAGCAGGGTTTGTTTCAGATGGCTTCACAACATACTTTCTACTACAACTGCCAACAATACTACTACTACTACTACTACTACTGATAATAATACTCAGTCTGCATACAGTCTTACACTCGCTCTAACACAACAACAACAGGTCTGCCAGCTGGGAGGAGCCAACAGTGTCCCTCACCACAGAGACGGCAGGCCTGCGAAAGTGTGTGAGAGGGAAAAAACACCCATGCGCACACACCCAAATAAAGACACACACACACACACACACACACAGTAATCTGTACAGTAAATATGTATTTTCGCCCCCCGGGTGAAAAGTACTTTTACTCAAATACTGTCATTAACTTCACTTGAGTATTTATGTTGTATGTCTACTTAATTATTATTTTATCATTGTTTTACTTCCCTTCTCTTTGTTGGGCGTATTTAAAGTTTGTTGAAATCGTCGTCTGCTCTTTTCTTTTGTTTTCAGTCGTTACCCAGAAACACTCTGACGAAGGAGATCAGAGGAGCAAAGAGGAGCTACACTGGAAAACTGAAAAACAGGTATTTAAAGTTTTAAAAGGTCTTAAAAGTCGTCGTGTGTTCTTTCTTTTGTTTTCTCTCTGTGTGTGTGTGTGTGTGTGTGTGTGTGTGTGTGTGTGTGAGAATGGCAAGGTAACGAATAACCAGCAGGTCAGAACACAATGTCCTCAACCAGAGAGGAGGAGTCAGACAGATAGCTAGAGAGACAGACAGAGAGAGAGGGAGACAGTCAGAGACAGACAGAGAGAGAGACAGACAGTCAGAGACAGAC
>LKNJ01002970.1:18316-51718 GCA_002120245.1 Maccullochella peelii | reverse complement strand
CACACACACACACACCCAAAACTTGGTTTTGAATGTCTCGTGAGCTTCATAGTCTTGTTTTCTCGTTGCACATCACGTAGGTCTCGATTTAAATCATAATTGGATTTTATTCATCGAAAAACAGGTTGGAGCTTTTAAACTGAAGATTTCAACTTTATTTAGACACGAACTCACTCCAGCTGTCTGGAATGTGTGTGTGTGTGTGTGTGTGTGTGTGTGTGTGTGTGTGTGTGTGTGTGTGGCTGCTGGACATAATAATCATGTAAAAACATGTAACATGAAATGGGGGGTCATAGAGAATCCAGGAAGCAAACCACTAATCTGAGGTTACCCAAAGGCTGCTGAGGACTTCTGACTACATAATGCTGAGATGTTACACGAATATGTGATGAAAAACACACCAGAAATGTTGTTTACTTCACTATTGAGACGCACGAACACACCGCACCCCCTGTTTATGGGGAATCGCGTGTAATTAAAATACGATTTCACACTCGGGAGAAAAGATGGGACTGTGCTGCTCAGCCTGCATTCAGCTTTACATCGCTGTTTCCTCGCTCTTTGGGACTCGTGTCGGAAAGTTGCAGCGAACAAACAATACGACTCCAGGGACGACTCGGAATAAAAACGCATTAAATGTGTATTTTAATAAATCCGTCTTACCGTCTGACCGCCACGGTCTCCTCTTTCTCCTCCATGTTCAGGCTGCCGGACACCGAGCTGCTATTCTGCGGGATATTGTTGTTTATTCTGGCACAACGAGCCCGGAGACACTCTGAGGAACCGTACGCTGCGTCAAGATCGCGACTGTGAGGAGACGCTGCTTCCGCTCATTCTCTTCAAAATAAAGGTCTTATTGTGCTGACATCCCTGGCTTCCGGTTAGGATTGATAGGCTCGTTCGAGATGATGCAAGACCTGCGCAGAATCGATCGCCGCGCAATGCATGCCGGTTAGATTTGTGTCCGACTTGATCCCGACTTGCTCTGACGTCATGCACACGTGGGCAACCGACTGCAAGTCCCAGGGCATGATGGGAAAGTAACTAAATACTTTACTTAACTTTACTTGAGTGTTTATGTTGTATGTTACTTTGTAGGCCTACTTGTAATTATTATTTTACGTGTTATTATTATTTTATCATTATTTTACTTCCCTTCTCTGTGTTAAAATCGTCGTCTGCTCTTTTCTTTTGTTTCCAGTCATCGTTACCCAGTATATTACTGTTTGTTATTGATGGACATGGTTGCTTTTTAATCACTGTCAAGTCAAAAGTAAAATTAATCTACATTTAATTATCAAGGTGTACTGTTATATATATACTGTATATTTTCTATTGAGTATGCTTCCTATTGCATATTGTATATGTCCATAGCCACAGTTATCAAAAGATTAGATTACGCTTAGTGTGTTATTAACAATTACAGCTTTGGGACTCTCCGATCACTGTCTGGTTAATCTTCTCCCGACCTACAGGCAGAAACTAATATCTGCTAAGCCTGTGGTCAAGACCGTGAGAAGACGGACCAACGAGGCAAAGCTTTGACTGCACTGATCGGAGTGTTTTTGAGGCTGCAGCTACAGACCTGGATGAACTCTCGGACACTGAATCCTGTACAAGCAGGCCAGAAACACACTGAAGGAGATCAGAGTAGCAAAGAGGAGCTACACTGGAAAAACAGGTTTCAGCCAACGACCCGGCGTCAGTGTGGAGAGGCCTGAAGGGCTACAGGAGACCATCCCCACACACTGTGGAGAATCACCAACTGGCCGACGACCTGCATGTGTTCTATTGTGGGTTTGAGAAGCCCACACTCGCGCCCCTCACCCGCTCGGACATCAAACAACCACCTACACTCCTTGCCACCCCCTCACCCCTCCCCGCTGACCCCCCACCTGCACTCAGGATCTGTGAGGAGGATGTGTGTCAGCTCTTTCTCGGACAGAAGATCAGGAGGGCACCAGGCCCAGATGGCGTCTCACCCTCCTGTCTGAAAGTCTGTGCTGACCAGCTGGCCCCCCATCTTCACGCAGATCTTCAACAGATCAATGCAGCTGTGTGAAGTTCCATAATCCATCACAGGATTAAATGACTACAGGCCCGTCGCCCTGATGCCTGTAGTCATGAAGTCCTTCGAGAGACTGGTGTTGGCCCACCTGAAGGACATCACAGGCCCCCTGCTGGACCCCCTGCAGTTTGCCTACCCGGCAAACAGGTCAGTGGATGATGCAGGACTACATCCTGCAACACCTTGACTCTCTAGGGACTTAAGCAAGGACTTGTGGACTTTCTTCAGCTCAGTGTTCAACTCCACCATCCCAGACATCCTCCACATCAAACTGGCCCAGCTCACTGTGCCAGCCCCCATCTGTCAGTGGGTCACAAACTTCCTGACAGACAGGAGGCAGCAGGTGAGGTTCATCGGCCTCATCCAGGGCGGTGACGAGTCTGCATACAGCTGGCCCTCTGGTGCGGTCAGAACAACCCGGAGCTGAACAACATATCCACCTACCTCATGTATATAAAGCAACCTGTTTACATGAATCATATTTATTTCAGCACCTTTTGCACTCTGCACCTTTATCTCCATGGTGAAAGATCACAAAATCCATTTTCCCTAAAAGACTTTTATTTTTAAATGCAACCTATCTGGGTTTCCGGTGTTACTGAGTGTCTCTGACGTGTGACTCTCCCGCGACGGACGAACAGACGGAGCCGTTCGGACGCCACGCCCCGCGTCACCTCGACAACCTTCGGGTTTTCTCGGCTGAGAGGGTCGAACTGCGCTTCGCTTGGGAAGTGGAGCAGCAGCAGCAGGGGGCGCTGTGACAAACAACAGCAGTCAAGTCAGACAGTTTCCAGCAGCCTTCATATTTACATCCTGTCAGATCCACCTGTAGGCCACCTGTAGTCTGCAGACCACGTTCAGATCCACCTGTAGTTTGTAGCTATGGCTGAAATAAACTGTATTATTGTTCATATCAACCACACAAGATATGTTTAACAGATTAAACCTTCTCTGAACAACATACAGCAACAATCTGGCGTTAAATATTACAATTACACAGAAAATTAAGATTTCCCACAAAACGTGATGTTTGTTTGTGGTCAAAACTAAGAGCCAATCAGCTCTTTGATCAGGTGACAGCCAGGCGTTTCCCATCATGCGGGTCTTGCAGTCCGTGGAGAGCAGCTGCGGTGCCTGGATCCAAAAACTTACATCTCAAAAACAGTTCTGTTGACTGAAGCTCGAGGCCTGTAATAAAACAGCAGCTCTTAATTTATTTATTCTTAACAGCTAGCAGCATATTTCTCCCTCTGCTTAGTCTGAAACAGTATTTACACCAAAACTCTCCATTAATTAAAGACTCATAAAATTATTTTTACACTAACACTTCCTCTATAAATACACAATACCAAGCAGGAACTCCTGACAATAACTGTTAAGTTGAACTGCTGAGATAAAAATTAACTATAATGTTATTAAATGAATCAATAAGACCAAGATGAACCAAACGTATCATATCAGACTGTTTTAATAACAGATCTCCATATACAAACTGGATACAGTGATGTCATTCTGCCGCTATAGCTTCCACCAGAACAGGCATAAAGTGTGTGAAAGCGTGTGTGTGTGTGTGTGTGTGAGAATAGAGAATGCATATTGTACACATACACACAATGAGAAAAAAACAGTTACATAAAAATGAACACACATGAAATGATATTTGTTCCCTTGATACTGAATGTGTTTTTGTGCAGAACGAGGCGTTAAGAGGAAAAACGTAGTCTGAGCTTGAAGTTTTCAGTGACCTTTACTTTTTAAACTTTGTTGGCTTGAAGTTTTTGACTGAACAGTTTGTTGTACTCTCTGCTCATGGACAGCCTGGACGCAGCGATTTGTAGATGTGGGAGGCTGATTTACTGAATTTCCTCAGCTGGTCCCGTGATCGCAGCTTTTGTGAGTAGACAAATTAACACCATCACTTTCCATTAATCTTGTATTTGCTCGGCTCTTTACCTTCGCCTCTCTGCCTCGGCAGTGAAATGCATCTTCGCTCTGAAATCAGGAGAACGAAGCACAAAATTCAAACAAAATCTATTTTTTTAAAGCGCAGAAAGTAACGTGAATCCTTGGATGACGAACAGATGGCACTTTAAACTCACTGAACCTTCTGTTTGTTTGACATAGTGAGTGTTCAAGTGGGAATTTGTTGTTTTGTAAATTAACTCTTGAACTGCAGGGTGGTATTGAATGATAATCAGGATAATAAGCTGACTGAGAACAAGAATTAATGTCACATCATGTTAACGTTTGTCGAGTTAAACTTTATTAGACTTTGAAGATCCGCACCTTGTGTTTGTTTGGCTAACAGGGATCCTGCTTCTGACCACCTTCAGCACCAACAGTAACATTTGTTTGACAGGATTAAAAAAAAAAAGTCAAACAGTGATGTGAGTGGAAGGCAGTTTTATGGTGGTGATGTACTCCAAAAACCAAAAAATACAGTATGTGGCAAAACAGAGATTCCTGTTTCTTTCTAGAAGTATTTTTATACCGACTGATCTCTTCACACCTGCTTCTATTTCTTCTTCTTTTTCGCTTCTATTTTTTCTTACACTTACTCTTTTGTCTTTCTAGTGCCTGAGGGATTTTGTACAGGATCACAACTTCAGCAAGTAAATAAGACTTGTTAAAAATATTTCAGCTTAGTATTTGTCTGGCACCTGTTTTTCACCTCTGACTGAACTGTGGAAGTTCACACATCCAAATGTTTACACCTCTTAGAAAGAAGCCTTAAATGTCCCATTAAACTCCTTCAAACAGCCTGTGCAGCATAATTTGTGTAAAGTGTTTTGTGGCTAAACAACAAACCCAGACTCACATCTTTACCTCATGTAGAGTTTTCCTCACAGACAATGCTCCGGTGCAAGACTTGTTATATACATTTCATTTACTCTGTAGCGTCCTGATTATGCCTGCACACCTACATTTTGCTTCCCCACTCACATTTAATGTTAACTTGCACATCTGCATTCACACACAACCAATGTGGACCAATGCATCGCTGACCACCTGCAGATGTGGCCTGAGGCATTAAATCAGGGTGAATTCACACGCGGTAAACATCAGACAGCTGTGCCAAAACATGCGACTATAAAACACTTGGATTAAGCTGCACAAGCTGTTTTGGAGAAAATCATACTAAAAATATTTTAGGTGAATTATTCCTTTAACATCCGGAGAGAGCAGATCCAGATCTCCTCTTATCTCAGACATCGTGATGAAGCAGTAATTTAGCCAACAATAACACCACAATACCCACAACACCCCCCTCACAGCGGCTCAAACACAGTGCGAGGAACCTGCTGGTGCTCCAAGGGCACAACCTTGGCTCCTGCAGTCCTGGAAGTTGCTGTGCTATTTATAGGATGTATTGTCAGAAAAGGTAACTCTATAACTCACAAAAAAAGAAAAAAACACAAGGTCTAATAATACTGCCGGCTTGCTGCACTGTGAGCTTTCAATTGGCATTGAGCTGTCAAACATGTAAGACAAAGTAGTTTTGTTATGGCCCAAAGTAAGAGGTATGTTACAAAAACCAAAAACAGACAGATCCTGTTCAGAAACACCTCGGCAGCCCTTCCTCTCCGCTTGATGGTTTAGAAGAGAACAGAAGTGGTTTGGCGTGCAGGTGTGTTGACTATCCAGAACTGGTTACAACCAATAATTCGTCTTTAAACGTGCTTCTTTCAATTCCGTTTATCGATTCCTGAAAACCACATTTGGACCCGCCGTCGCATGTGTGTCATGTTTACAACACGGCGGACAGGAGTGAGCGCTCAAATGTGTCTTAATGTCACAAAAGTCAGCATAGATACAGTGAAATGTAATCGCATGAAACAAATAGATCCTGCTCATTGACGGCTGTTTCCCTGTTTGGAATAACAACCGAGCCAATCAGAGTTTTGTAGGCGGGATTTAGAAGGTCGTATTCCCGCGCCAGAGTCACAAAGTAGTGACAGAAGAGTCTGCAGCCACTCAGACACAGCGGGGCTTTGAGCTAAATGCTAATATCAGCATGCTAACACACACAGTGACAATGTTAACATGCTGATGTTTAATGTTTACCATGTTCATAATCTTAGTTTAGCGCAGTAGCATGCTAACATTTACTAATTAGCAGCAACACAAACACAACACAAAGTCCAGCTGAGGCTGATGGGAATGTTTTGAATTAGTTTTGCAGGTATTTGGTCACAAACCAAAGTATTAGACAAATTATAATTTTCAACCTGATGATGGCGTGAGATTTAAAGTCTGGGGAACCTCAGAGTCAGTAGAATTCATCCTCTGGTGATCATGAACCTCTGAACAAAATATTATGGCAATCCAGTCAATAGGACGCTGCCATCCCTCGCTGCTAGCATGGCTAACAACTCTTCAATTGGTTCAGACATAAAAAACATTAAGTGTTCCTGACGCTACTGCAGCTTCTGTGTCGAGAGAGCAAAATAACAACCCCCAATTACAATTAAACACAATGATCATTAGGCCAGGGATCTAATCTTTGCACGTCCAACTCCAGTAAAAACAAATGTAAAACTGCAAACATTCAACTTGTGGATGACAAGAGGGAGAATATTTAGTTTTTTCTTCATTTGACCTTCTAACCAAAAAATAATCACTAAATGCCTTTTGGCAGATTTATGGCAGGAAGCCCAAATCTGCAAAAAAAAAAAATTTTAAAAATAGGTGTTTTGGTTTCTTTTCTTACTCAAACAGTATATCGGGAATCTGAACAAAGATTCGATGAGCACCGGAATCGATAAGCAGAATCAAAATCGCAAAAGGGAATAAATCTTGACATTGATGTACACCCATATACACCAAATAT
Organism: Maccullochella peelii; assembly: GCA_002120245.1. Lineage (NCBI taxonomy): Eukaryota > Metazoa > Chordata > Actinopteri > Centrarchiformes > Percichthyidae > Maccullochella > Maccullochella peelii. The sequence goes on along the minus strand of LKNJ01002970.1, from coordinate 44,819 downwards.
ATCCAGTGAACGGTAACATGAGCTGTTTCTGCACAGAGGTTCACATGAAACAAGACGACAACACCCAACGTGTCACTCATGGCAGCTCAGGATGGACTGTGGATTTATTATGTGCAAATTCTTGCAAGAGGCAATTCAGGTGCAACAGGAATGGAGTCCAAGACACAGTATATATGATGCTACACCATAAGGGGATTGTGTGTGTGTGTGTGTGTGTGTGTGTGTGAGAGAGCCGTTTTACGTTCGGAATGTGCAAGAGTGCGAGTTTGTTCGTGAGCAAGTTGAGATGCGGTTTGTCCACGCGTGACGCTGAGCAGAATTAGTATTATTCGGACCTATTAACTCGGACAGTCAGCTGACGCGGAGCAGCCACTCAGGCGTTCGACTCGGGTCGGTCTCTCTCTTAAAAAGTCACACTTGGACCCGAAATGCTTCCGCCCGCTGTCGACAGATTAAACCCAGCTGGCTTTCAGGGACAAACTGGAGAAACTCTATCACACGAAATAAAAACACATTGACATCTTCCAAGTTCCCTAAAACAGCAGACATTCAATTTTAAACTGCGTTTGCTATGTACAATAGAAGGATCTTCATATATTAATATTCTTCATCTTCCCTGTTTTTTCTTCGCCTCCTTGCTGTCAAGTCATTATTTCCATACAAGTTTGTCCTTTTTGTATTTATAGAGTATTTTCAGTATTTACATTATAAATTACTACACAGTCTTGTGATAAAATAAATAACTTAAATACAATGGCCGTGGCTTTTGCAGTGTCTTTTGCATGAAGGGGAAATGGGCGAGATCGGATGACGGAGGGTCTGAAGGACGAATGAAGGCCGAGCCTGGCCTGCTGTTCGCTCCTCGTTGCAGACAGAAAGGATAAACGATCTCTGTTTGATGCAGTCTTTCTGCAGAGAAACACGGAGGGGTAAGGTGAAGCACTGGGAATAAACTTTACTCTCACGGTGGCACAAGGTGGGAAACTCTGTCCTGCTGCTGATCACCATAATAACACCGGGAGTCAGACACTTAGCGTTTCAAATTTCTTGCCACAAATGTAAAAGAACAAGTGCTGCCCTTTAAATCAAAAGGTACATTATGGTCAAAATACTTGTTTCTGGTTTTTGGTATGTGTCCACTATGGGTTAAACTGTAGACACTTAAAAAGTGGATGACTGCGAACAAACAACCTAAATTTTAATTTGGAAAATCACAGTTTTATAGTGGACAAGGTAGAGCTGAAGGATGCCTCGGCCTGTCGGGCATTATCACAAAAAACTGACTTCATCCTCAAAAAAGAAAAGCAGAGTCTGTGAATCTAAATTTGCTAACAAGAAGAATGACTGAGTGATGAAATAACACTGAAAATAGTTACTACTGGTGCAGATAAGACTCAAGGTTGAAGTTTTAAATACATTATATGGCCAAAAGGTACGTGGACACCCGAACGTTACATCAATATGTGATTCCAAAACCACAGACCGTCCTCCACTCTTCTGGAAAGGCTTTCCACCACATGTTGGAACCTGGCTGCAGGGATTCAACCACGAGAGTGAGCCCCAGACCAAAGGGGTGTCCACATACTTTTGGCCACTGTAGCTAGCTACCAGAACCTAGTCTGAGCAGAGCTAAAGGCTAATTAGTTGATATTCTAGCTAGCATCTTTGCTATATTCAAACATTGTAGTCGTTTCCCAGATTGCCAGCCACTTTCAGTCTCTTTGAAGACTTCCTAAATCTGTTGAAGTAACGTTAGTTTCATAGCGCACGTGCCAACGATTCAGGACGCGTTTCCCACCAAACTGGCCGCCGTGAGAGTAAAATCAGTCGGGAACAGGGTTTGGGTCATGGAAAGTACAGAGGGTTATACTGAGAGTATAATACTGCAGTGGTAGGTAGGGTACGGTCTCTGGTTGTTGGCCCCTAAATTGACATTTTTGAGGATCAGTGGAGACGGTGTTGGACAGAGAGAAGACAACAAAGAACGAGGGAGGAGACGGAGGGAGGGATGAGTGCAAAGCTTCTCCTCCAGCTATACCACTGTGCCGCTCGGAGAGTTCCCGTTCTGTGCTGTCAAGTTCTGAACAGAGAGAGGAGAAAAACATGAAGGAACAGTTAGACACCAGGGACAATCGGAGCAAGAAAATCTATACTCCACTTTGAGTGCAGGAAGATAAAAAGCCATTGTTGCTCAGGAGAAGAGGAGCCGTCTGAAATATCCAGCAGCCGAACAATCTGATTACTGACCTGCAAGAATATCACTGAACTTATGAACTTTCCAATGTTCACAGTTTTACTGACAAAGCAGTAATATTATACTAACAACTAACAGCAAGTAGGATAATGGCTAAATACCATCTCATAATGCATACTGGAGAAAAGCGGAGTGACTGAACTTCTTCACTTATCTTAAGGAACTAAATATGAGACTGTAAATTGAAATAATTTTGGGTGGACACAGACGTCACCGTGGGCTCTGAGGACTTTTATTTCACTATTTACTGACATTTAATCGACTAAACGATAAATCAACTAATCGAAAAAACATCGACACGATAATAGTGAAAATAATTGTTAGTTGTAGCCAAAGTATTGATGTATTTCATAATCCAATGTTTTTCTAATGAAAGAGTTCACTGAAGACGTACCGCCTTCCCCGGCCGCGCCCAGGTGCAGATGAGACCCTCTTGGCAGGCTGTGATGATGCAGTCGTCCATGAACACCAGGACGGTCAGCCTCTCATGTGCAATCTTCTTGCACACCAGCGGCTCCAGCAGCGGCACCTCATGCATGCGCGGGCACAGCGTGGTGCCCAGGACCTTGGCGGCGTCCAGCCGGTTGCTCCTCGGCGCCACGTTGATCTTATCGTTGCTTTTGCTGATGTTGCCCAGGCTGTGGTACCTCTTGTGCTCCTTCTCCACCCCACTGCTGCAACCGGACTTGTCCGATTTGCGCTCCTGGAGTGACAGTGTGGCAAAGCGGCCGATGCTGAACGGGGTGCTGTTTCCTCCGCTGCTGCTCCCTCCGCCTCCTCCACCTCCCCCGCCACCCTCCGAGGCGCCCGGGCCCTTGGATGCGTTTGCCACGGCGGGGTGGGGCAGAGAGTTGGAGCGAGAGAGGGAGCGAGGAAGCGGTAAAGGGAGCGTTGGTGGGTTGGAGGTGCCGGTGTTAGTGTTAGGCGGGTGATGGTGCCCCTCAACTCCTCCACTTCCTCCCCCACCTGAGGTGCTGTTGACCACGCCGCTGCCAGAGTTGGACAGCGAGGGTCCAAAAGTGTTAGTAAAGGCGCGGGACAGCGGCAGACGTGGGTATAACACGTCATCCGTCAAGTCCCACAGACAGAACTGAGTGTCCTGCCCCACCGAGCCAAACCGGTACGTGACCGACGCCGAACCCCCACCTTTAGAGCTGTGCCGAGAAAGACGCGACAACGTGCTGCTTGTTCGGACCCGGCCGAAGTGCATGGAGTTATTTGGTGCCCCCTGGTGGAGGTCCTCCTCGCTGCCGCTAAGCTCCATAGGCTCCTCATCCTCCAGGGAAGTCGTGAAGGGGTCAAATGCCACCACATTGACCCAGGACTTGTGACCGTGACCTCTTGCAACCACACGGCTTTCTGCAAATGACCAGACTGTAACCAGGTCATCCTCTCCGCCTGTGGCGAGATATTTCCCATCGGGGCTCCATGACACGCACAGCAGTCCGCCGAAGTAGCTCTTCATCACCCCCTGCAGCTCCATCGAGTCAAAGTGGAAGACGCGCAGGCAGCCGTCCTGGCCCACGCACGCCACGTGCACGCCATCCGGGGAGAAAGCGAACTCGTTGAGGCCTCCCTCACCCACGGCCCATCGTAACAACGGGTTGCGTGGCGTCTTGGTTTTGCAGGCATAGACGGCAAAGCCTTCGCCCTGCCGCAGCAGAGAGTACTGTGGGGCCGTGGTGCCACATGGGTGGTCCACGTTGTAGAGGTAGAGGTGGCCGCTGGCATGGGAGGCCAGGAACAGGTTCTCCGACTTGGGAAGCCATTTTAGACACGTCACCTTGGATTTGTCTATCAATCTCTGGAAAACAGGAAGGAGATGGGCGGAGGAAAGGTGAGGAAGTGGAGGGAAGGAGAAGGGGAGAGATTTTTAGAAAAACAGTTAAGAAGGAATTAGATTTTATTGTGCTTTTATGTGGACACAGTGTAGAGTCACCTCATTGCTAACAAAATGTGTGATCTAAAAACCATAAGAGAGAAGCACACGCAGTAAGGAAGCATGGGGAACTGAGAGAAGGTCTGTAGAGATCCAGAAACAGGCCCCAGCAGAGACCGAGAGAAAACCAGGGGGTGGAAGATGAGGAAAGAAAAAGATTTAGAGAAGCTAATCCCAGGGAGGTGAACAGATTCAGGAGACAGGCAAACACAAAGTCTGCATGCAGTAGTGCACACATACACCCCCCCCCAATCTCCTAAATTTAATTGGGAATCCCATTACAGAGAATCCCATTAAACAGAAACAGGCAGTTTAGGAGACGCAGTAAAATAATACAGCGTGTTAGAGGGACAACGCTGAAGACGGTGTCTGGGTTTCCAGGCTACATCACAGCATCTAAACTAGGGCAACAAAAATCAGTACAGGAATGGAAAATTACTTCTGATGTTTTGTAGCAGGCTTTAATCACAACAACACAAAGAGCTGCAACCTTCCCCAACACACAGACAAACATAATATAATACCTCCTCATTGAAGAGTTTACTGGTTTCCTTCTTGATGGGGTCAAGATACTGGACCTGTCCGGCTGAGAAACCCACGATGAGAGCTACACTCTCTGCTGTGGCCGAGTACTGGTTGAAGTCGTGACATGTCGGCTGAGTCCCCTTGTAGATCCTCTTGTCTATCGGCTTGCTGAGGTCTACAGCCTGCAGACAGACAGATCGGAGGAACAGAACCATGACGCACGAGCAAAACAACAGCCAAGAAGAGTGAGGGTTCACAAAGTGAGTTTCAGGGACGTTCAGAGGTCCTTACAGGGGCGGCATTTGTCCCGCAGGATTAATTTGAAAGCAAGAATCCACACTAAACCACAGTTACAAACATCTGCTGACAATATATCTTACATTTGTGGGCCCATTTATAATTTTCTTATTTTGACAAATGATCGTCAAGCGTCAAAAAGTGACAGTCACATTGAGATATTTCCACGGCAGCTACAGCAGAGTTTGATAGAAAAACAACATTTCATCTATCTAACAGATCAACGGTAAACATCTGGTTTTGGAGCAAAGGTTTCTTTCTAGAGCTGCTGTGTGCGCCGACATTCAGTCCATCAAACAAGACTCAGAGACGCTGAACAGTAACGCTAGACCAGAACGCAACATGGCTGCAGGAGTATTTCTAGACTGGAAACACTCCTGCTCATGTTATTCGTCTACCCACCGACAGAAAGGTCACACCTGGTCTCTGAGGGTTTGCCTAAGTCATTCTGGATTATGCTGTAGTCCTTGCTGTGAAGATTTAAATATTCATGGCCTCGCCGTGCTGGAAGGGAGCCACAATCAACCATGACACTAATAAAAAAAACCAGGGCAAAGAATATACTCATCATGCCCAATAAAACATAACCTACAGACTTTACAGTTTTCCCCCCGGGTCTGATGTCACTTCGCTGGCTTAAATTTAAATTTAGGATTCAAGATCCTCCTCCTCATCTATAAGGCTTTGAATAATCTTGCTCCAGAGTATATTGGTGAACTACTAATGCCTTATACCTCTGCTGGGCCCCTCAGGGCCCCTGAACAAAGCCTGCTGCTTGTACCTCGTTCTGGGTCCCAGGATGTGGAACAGGTTCCTGCTGAGTCAGGTCAGCAAACTCTCTTGGGTGTTTTAAGTCACAGCTGAAGACTTTTCTCCGAGTGTTTTTGTATTTATTGTGCTTTGTCTCCTGTTGTTATGTTTCTATCCTTTTGTAAAGCACTTTGTAGCACACCGCTTGCGGCGGAACTGGCACGTGGGAGAACATGTGGTTAACGTTGTGAAACTGTCAGTTTGGTTAGATTTAGGCACCAAAAGTACACACTGTAGTTAATCGCTGACATAATATTTTAACACAAACCATGGTCTTTTCCTAAACCTGACCAAACTGCGTAGTTTGGAAAGAAGAAAGCCTTCAAGGCAAACTTGTCCCATGTGCGCTGGCCTGGTCTGTCAGCCAAATCAAATTGGTTTCTTTCAAAGTTACTCTCTCTCTTTAGTATAAAATTCCCATTTACGCACAGACAGAAGAGGCACGTTAGAAAGGGATCTCTGAACAGCCAGTATGAACAGGAGGAATGATTACAGCAAGCTGTTTCAATGTACATGATGGCCATTGGAGTATTGTTTTAAGACAGTGTGCAGTCGTTACTCTTTTCATTAGTGATTTCTTCAGGGACATTTTGTGTGAGGAAAGCATTCTGGGAAATGTAGGAGGTCACTGAGTGAGGCAGAAGTAGATGAGGCAAGCTAGTAAGCACTGATTAATGATTTGTAACAACAGTTATATGTAGCGTAGATGTGTAAAAAAAACCATTTTCAGACTAATTTAGCTGAAATTCAGGAGGCGTCTTTTCCATTTTGACCTGCAAATTAATAAATAAATGCTGACTGGGAAGTTTAGGCAAAGTAGGAACACTAAAAAACTAATTTGCAATACTTTCATCAAAAAATAACTTGGCACAAAGGGCAGTGCACATTAAGACTTTCTTAGGCTGACTGGGTATCAGCCAGATGGGCCGCCAGCTGAATTCGGATCAGTACTTTGTATCGGCACATACCTTGAGGTTAGGCATCAGAGTCAGTGACAGGAGAGGAAGAACTGTGCCGGAGGAGGAACTTCACCTCTGATTTCAGTTAAATCACTCACTGTTGTCGGCAGCAGGGAAGACTGAGAACAAACTTTAAAAACAACGTCTCCTCTTGAGGCTCCCTGACATAAAGGAGACTGTGAGCTCCTGAATTTTGAGGATGTGGAGTATAATTCACTGCATGTCATGTGTTTGCATGCGATTTCCTGCAGAAACCATGTGAGCCAATGAGAACTGCATGAGCTAAATCAGCCATCTGTCATGAAGACACAACTTCCTGTCAAATTAACTACATTTATTGTACTTGTGGAGTCATTACATTATGACCCAGAAAAGAGAAAACGAAGCCTTGACATTTTAAAACGTAGTCGGTTCCAACATTTTTTCCCCTCATTGATCCGTGTCAGGTTGGAGGAGGAGAAGCTTTTTACGTTTGTCCTCCAGTTCCTCCTAAATGGCTTATTAGCATTCCTCATTAAGAAGCAAGCGGTGCAGCTAGCTGGGAGCAATTTGAGCTCTCTAAAAAGTCCTTGGTGAGTGCTAGCAATGCCAAAAACAAGCTCAGTAAGGAGAAAACGGGAGGACAAATGCAGATACAACTCCTTCATTCAGACAAGTGTCTGGTCAAAATGTCAGATTTGTGAGAGAAATCATTTTTGTAACTGAATAGATTAAAAGCATTAGCAGTAGCAGATTATTTTCACACTGAATTCTGACTTTTAATATCAATATATCATCTAGAACAGTGGTTCTCAACCTTTTTTATCTGAGTACCTCCACAGCCCCATCAGATGGGCCTACGCCCCCCTTTATCATAACGTTACCCGTTGAAGGAAGGGATGGCTTTATGGTATTATTATTATTTTAGTAGTTTTGGCCAAGTTTGCATTTGTCCTGCTGCCATCTGGAGTGACAGAAACTGGTTGTTTCAATCTTTACTTTTAGCTTTTTGTTGTCTTGTCTTTCTGCAGTCTGAATCAACTTGCAGTGGACTCGGGTTGGTGGGAAACTGAGGCATGCCTTGTGCAGTCTGACTACCATAGCTGGTAAGTTATTGTGACAATAGGATTTTGTGTGCGTTGATTTTTCTCCTAAACACAAAAATGTGGAAATCGTCATTTCAGGGAGACAGCAGAGCCTGTGATGCGGTGTGAGTGCTATGAATTGTATTTATTCCAGTTTCTTGTCTGCCGGGGAGCCGATTCACCTTCCAGTGTCCCTCTTCAGCATGAGTTCGTTTACAGCAACTTCAAACTAGCAAAGGTTCATATTAACATTCAGGAAGAAGCATCTTTTGGTTCACATGGCTCCCCGGCTGCTTCCTGCTCGTGTAGTAACACCGTCACCCCCCCGTAGCGTCCCCTGCCACCGTGCATCCGCCTGCATGCTGCACCACTCGCTCTCTAAATGATCCGCCACTCCATTTTGCATCGCACAACAAATAGAAACGTACTGTGTGTGTGTGTGTGTGTGTGTGTGTGTGTGTGTGTGTGTGTGTGTGTGTGTGTGTGTGTGTGTGTGTGTGTGTTGCAGCCAGAGAGGCTCAGTTTAAAAAGAGGACGAGCTAACAGTGATTAGCCGTGCAGGCTAGCATGCTAGGCTAAGCCTGGCCATACAATCTGTCACTCTGGTCGAGAGCGGCGGCAGGGACGGGCTCACCTTCTTGATGTTGGTGTACGTGTAGAAATACAGCTCCCTGCCGATGTTGAAGCACACCCGCTCCGACTCCTCGCTCGGGTCTTCGGGCTGCAGCTTGACCATAGAGACCCGGACCGGCGGCAGGAAGCCCGCCGGAGAGGAGTTGGCTGCGGCATTGGAAGAGGAGGAGGCGGCGGCGGCAGCAGCGGCAGCCCCGGGCCCCTGCAGCAGCCCGACCCCTCCGCCGGGTATCGGACCGGGTCCAGCCCCTGGGCCCAGCGTGGCTCCGGCGGACGGACCCCGCGGCAGCCCGCCCCGCTGCTGCGAGTCCGAGAGGGTGAGCAGCTTGTAGAAGCCCTCTCTGGTCCGGAACTGGGATTTAATCTCATTGATATCCTTCAGAGCGCCGCCATCTCCGGCCATTTTTAGTACAAACAAGCCGCACAGGAAACAGAGATTTTGACCTGGAAATAATAAAACTAATAGAATAGAAATGGGAGAGGCGAAGGCGCGCAGCAGCAGCCGAGCTCAGATAGGCCGACCAGCACACCCGGTCTGCGCCAGTGCATTTTACACCAGTACCGGCGACCATACCACTGCTACCTGGTAAATAAAGCCCGAGAGAAAGCCCTTCTGAGCCGGTATAAGCATCATCCTCGACCGGGTGTCTGCCTCCGTTCATCCAGTGTGCGTAAAGTACGTGCGATGATGCGTCGACTGCTGGCCCGGTCTGGCACTGCGCACTCCCTCTCTCATGTGTCGGGGGTAAAGAGAGGGCATCCGGCCCTGGACAGCTTGTACCCCAGATTTAACCTCCCAGTGACACCCAGCAGCACCACCTTAAAGATATGATGTGCTCTGTTTATAGTCCCGCCCTCATGAAAAAACAACCATAATATTGTTTTCGGGACATGAAGTTTTGCTGGAACCTCCTTAAAATGCAACACACTGTAGAATAACTCCAGGAGAGAGATTAGTGCCACCACAGATGGCTTCATTTGATGCTCATATAAAAATATTAAAAAGAAAATTACTTTCCCGAATAAATTAAAATTAAGAATTTCTAATGCACAATCTACAACGGAATGCAGTGTCTTAAAATATTATGGATTGTATGTTTTTGCTATGAATTCAAATTTGTTGCTTCCCAACACCCTCATGCCCCTATATTTATCTTCAGAAGGCTGAATTGGATAAATTTATAATATTATTTATTATTTCTGCAGATCAGATCCAATCTGTGCCGGTACTTTTTCATAAGGCAGTGAGGAAGGAACTGAAAACAATTCACTGCTGTAGGGCTTTGAGTAAGTTGAATTATTATACCTCCTCTCCTTTATAGCAACACACACAGGTAGCACCACAGCTCACCAAGTGTGACCCACACTGACAGGGATTCACTTAATTAACTTTCACCTTTCGTTAACAGTAACCGATTTGCTCCGTTTCCCCTCCAAGATCAATACAGCTCACCTCATCTTGTGTTAATTAACTTTATTACAGTGTAACGGCAGTAAGAAGTGTGCATCTTTGATCCAACACTTGATGAACAAACTCAGGTTACAAAACACACAGCATGAGCAACAGCAGTGCTGCTGCTGCGCTCCAGTCCTTTATTCTTGTATGTGGCGTCTTCGGGGGAAGCCGTATATTTCGGTCCCCCGGCGATGCTGTGGCAGAAGAAAGTAGATACCCCCCTTTAGTGTCAGAGGGAGGACCTTCCTTCACTATTCATGTAGGGGTTTCTCAGCTGTCTGGAGATTGTTCAGGATCTCACAAGTTGAAATGAACATAAATAAGAGCAAACTCCCCCAGATTGAGAGATAACAGCAACAACACAACAATCCCCTTCTGACACATCTCCTCGCCTCCCATTAGAAAATAAAATACTGCGGCAGTGACGCATCCACGTCCGTCAAAGTTAATGATGACAGATGAAAGTCCTGGGTGGAGGCATTCATATAGAAGTGGGAGCTTCCCATGATGCCCTATATGCCAGCAGAGAGGAGAGTCAGGGCAGCATGACGTAGCTCTCAGCAGTTTCCAGGACATACAGGTTGGACAGCGCCGTCTGGTCCTCGGCCTGACGCGTCTCCAAGACCACCATCCTGCAGCGAGAAGGTCAGAGGATGTCAAGCACGGATACAGTGGAATTTAAACCTGCGTACAGTCAGTGAACATCTTAATGGGTGGCACATTGACAGGATATACACCGTAAGAGTTGGGAATAAGTTATGAATGGACACATGTTTCTGTCCATGATGCAAATCCAGAACATATAAATAAACCTAATATTAACCTGCTTCACTTCAGTATTAAACAGACACAAAACTGTCATTTTATGGAAAATATTTAAGGAAACATGCATTTTCCATAAAAATACTAATATAAAATAGAAGAGGCACTAAAATCCAGCATAAAGAGGTGTGTCCTATTTGTCCAGTGTAGTAATAATTTCTTCTTTGGAACAGACGGAGTGACGTGTTTCCCAGTTGTTTGTGATAAACAGAAGCTGAGCTGATTAGTTGGCAGTAGCAACAAAAAGCCACCGCAACAGAAACTTCAAAGACACGCTGTACCTGTCTGACTGCACCAGTCTGTAGATCTTCCTGGGGTCGGTGGTTTCCTCCAGCACCTCAGCGAAACCCTGTCTTCTCCTTTGCCAGCCGTGACGCCACACTCCCAGTAGCGTGTCCTCCAAATACACTGGACAGACAGACAGACGGACGGACAGACAGAGTCAATGCTGAGCTCTAATCATCCACAATATGAACCGTCACTGGTTTGTCGTCGTTCTCACCTATAGACTCGACATCATGAGAGAAGGTGGTCTCCTGTGGCGGATACCTGTTGCTCTTCAGCTCCCCCTCCAGACCAACTATGTGTACTGACCCTGTGGAGGAGAGAGGCTTTAGTGTGGACAAAACGTGACGTGGAGTTTACACGCCGTCTCTGAAAGCCAGATCACCAACAAACACCTGAACTTAACAACCTCTGAACATACGCCATCTCTCAGCCACACTGTGGCGGGATCCTTCGCTGCACAGCCTTTATCTGTAGTCGGGATGCACTTTTGACATTAAAACAAAACCCTCAACCCCTAGACAATGTCATGTCTGCCTGTGGAAGAAAAATGAGCTTTTCACCTTGTTACCTAGTTGTCGACAGCACAGCATAAACCTATTTAAGAATAAACATACATTTTTTTTTGGTATTTTCCATTATCAAGATCCCATTAATGTCTTGCAAAATGTATGTTTTTTTTGTGATTATTTGTACAAGAAGCTTTTTACTGATCACTTTTAAAACACGCCTGGGTCTGGCCCCAAGCTATATAGCAGAAATGTTGACCCCCTATGAGCCAGTTCGCAGCCTTAGATCCTCGGGTGGGGCCCTTCTGGCCGTTCCAAAGTCGAGGCTTCAATCTAAAGGGGACCGTGCTTTTGCCATCAGGACCCTCGGCTTTGGAACGACCTGCTGGAGGAGATGAGGCTCGCAGAATCAGTAACCTCTTTTAAATCACTTCGTAAAACCCATTTTTATAGACTTGCTTTTGTGTTGTGTCGTCTTTTCATCGTCTTTTTTTATCCCTTTTGCTGTTTTTAATTCTTTTTATTTGTATTCATCTATCATTCATTTTCATCTTACTTTTTGTTTTGCCTTACTGTTTGGCTTTCTGAGTGTCCTGCTTTTGCTTTGTCTGTCAAAGCACTTTGTAAACTCTGTTTTTAAAGGTGCTATATAAATAAAGTTATTATTAGTTATTATGCTGCAAAAACTTGCCTAATTCCCAATAATACCATGATACACTGCGCCATAACAGGGTGGCTGTTATGTCCAATATGTGGACACATTAACACGAACACCTGTACGCTGTAATGCAACAAAGGCTGTTGATTTAACTCGGTGGTGTTTTAGAGGCCATAGTTAGTAATGTTGTGCACAGGAATTCACAATAGTGTGCAGATATTTGTGTTTAATGTCTGAACAATAGTCTGTACTGTGAGTGCTTTAATATGAATGACAGATGTTAAAGGAAACTTACTTTCTATGAGGACGAGCAGTGAGCTGCTGTCCAGCTGGTTTACTTGAACTACTTGCGGGCAAGGTTTCTCTGTAAGAACACACACGAACAACCCAAACACCGCCATCAACAACAACAACAACAACAACAGCGTCAAGCGTAAAGTGCAGAAGGTTTACTGGGAATTCAAATCTAAAGTCTTAATAATGCAGTATCAACCTACCCAGGCCGGAGTTGGTGAACCAGGATGTGTTGGAGTTGAGGTTGATGTATTCTACAACGACCGGCGGGTTGTGGCTGGACCCCCGAGAGACGCCGATACACACCAGCGGGTACTCCTGCTGGGGCACCACCACCATCTCAAACACCCGCACAGGGTTGGGCAGGGGGAAGTCAAAATTCTGCAAGCATGAAAGAGAGAGGAGAGGTAGAAGTCAAGAGTTTAATCTCCCTTTAAAATGATGTTTAGCTGTGGGTTTTAATCCTCCATAGAGCAGCAAACGCAGCAGACGAGTGTTTTGTTTAAGGACGCTTAAACCTGCAACCTTTTAGCCACAGCGTGGTGTGTAAATCAGGACACTCTATTCTCAAAACCACAACCATTTTATGGTTAAAGGTCTAAAGCTAACTCGTACATTTAATAGTGACCATAAAATGCTTCGTTTCCCTGCCAGCAGTCATTTTATTAGCAGCAGTCAGCGTGAACGGCCCAATAAAAATGGGAAAAACTGAAAGACAAGTGACAAAGATAAACTCGTGGCATCACACTAAACTTCATCTCAACTTGTTGTATTTTCATAATGAATATCCGAATTTAGCATCACAGCTAAATGTTATATTGTTCCTTTTATCACTCTTTTAATAAACGACCTTCAATGCAAAACTGTGTGACCTTTACAGGAGAAAAGTCGGTGATTTTGATGTAATTATACATGAAAATGTATCATTAGACTTAAACAGTTTTTAATAAGCCAGATTCTGCAAATCTTAATGTCTGGAACTGTTTGATCCATAAATAAAAATTGGTAATAATAGTAAAATACATCCTGTTTAAACTGTCTTTTTTACTTTCTTACTAACATGTGAACAGATTAGGGACGTGCCGGAATCCGAATACGTTATTTGGGAAAGCACAGATAATGCGATGGAAACATTTATTTATTCTTCATTACTTGACATGTCTGTGCGTCAGCCATTATGTTTCTTCAGATCGATTCATATCGTTGTGGACGGCCACAAGATAAAAATGCCCATTCTGTTTGCAACATAGGGCTTTGATTTCACTAACTAGTCATATACACACATGTAATATGGTTATATATATTATATATATATATATATAATATGGAATAATATGGTTTCATAATGAATTATATTCCAATATTAAATGAATTTGATGCTTTGAAGGCACAACAACTGCACTGCCAATGAATATTAGGTTAAAAAAACACAACATTTGCCTGATTTGACGCAGCTTCTGGTATAACCCCCGCCCACCACGTCTTCTAATGACGTCTCTGATTAACCCAAATGAGCTGGAGGACTTACGTAGTGGAGTGCAGAGTAATTCCCAGGTTTTAAACACGTACCTTAATGAGCATGAACTTGTGCATGGGCTCGTACCACTGCAGCAGCACCACGCTGGACTCCAGAGCACAGCACAGGAACACACAGCCGCGCTGCTGGTTACTCACTGCAGGAGACAAGACAGAGTAGAACAGTTGTAGGTGGTTATCTCTCTGAACCGGTCAACACTGTAAAACTGGAAACTTTTCCACCACAACAACTACAGTTGAACACACACACACACACACACACACAATTGCAGTGCAGGGAATGAATGTACTGTAACTGACATATAACCTCATCAAACATTATTTTATTTGTGGTCACTGTCATTTGTTTGTTGTTTGAAAATTATAAATTTAAAAAAAGAAGTGAGTTCAGAAGAGCTTGAAGTGGACGAATATGGATTCATGTATATAAAAATAAATTTAAATAAATAAATAAAACCATGTTTTGTCTCACCAACTGAGCAGGTCTTGCAGCCTTTGGTATCCGGTATTTTACACGTCACTGCACATTTCCTGAAGACAAAAAAATTAGTTTAAAATGTTGTTGTTGTTAAATGTTTTCTTTCTTTTTAGACAAAATGTTCAGGTCCAGCGTTACCTCGGCAACAGCCTGTGAGTCGGCAAGGCAACCATCCTCTGGTCTTTCCGAGCCTGTTCGTACAACTCCTTCAGCGAATGGGAGTGAAGCTGCGATGATTTACCTGTAAACACAGAACCAGACGCAGTTTAAAGTCCAGAGACTCCGAACCACCTGACCTGCCGTTTGTATGTATGTATGGCTTTGAGTTGTAGAGTCTGTTGTGGAGGATTTATATCCTCAATACATTTTAATAATAAATTAAGGAATATTTATATATTTATGCAGATTTTTCCTCTTCGCTAACTTCTAACAAACTCTGATTCTGGCTCCGACCAACAAATTAAATTATTTCTGCCACCTAGAAATGTTTGCTGAAGCTAGAATCTGTAGTAGAATTAAATTCTTATTGAACACTCGTTTACCTGATACAGACATGAGGACGTTATTAATGGTGTAGACCCAGGTGCACTTCCCGGGATACAGCTGAAAGAGAAAGAGAAGCTTTTCAAGCAACAGTACTCCTTTAGGCCTTTGGGTGAACTTTTCTGATCAATAAATCAATCAAAATGTATTTTTCTAACAAATCAAAATGCAAATCAAAGTGCTTTACAAGCGATTGACAAAATGTAGGAAGTTCAAAATGGATTTAGAGACTAACGCACACCAAAACCACCAAAACAGCATCATAAAAGGAATAAAAATAACAATAAAAAAATAACAATTATGAATTACTACACAAAATAAATAGATTATAGTAAAATAATAAAATGTTAACAAAATAAAATAGAATAAAATACATAATAATGATGATAGTAACTGAAATTAGTATAAATAATAAAACCATACAAGTATAAAACAATTTGTTTCTGAAACCAAAACCATAAGCGTTAGTTAATAGGTAATAAGGCCCTTATAAGATGCTTATTAACATTATTATGTGTTAATAAGTGCATAATAAAGGATTTGTTAACCTTAATAAGGCATTGTTCTCGCTTTTGATCCAGTAGCTGCAAAAAGCACAGTTAACTGCTAATAAATGAATAATAAAAGTTGTTTTTAATGTTAACAAAGCAACAAAAAAAGCTTATTAAAGGTTTAACAATGACAGAATAGGTGAGTTAGTAAGACGAGTTTGTAATGCCATTATAAACAATTCATAAGGCTGATATTAACGTTCTTAAGCAGTTTATAAATTGTTAAAAAGCTTCTTGTAAGTGCTTATAAATGTCTTTTAATCTAACAAACACGTTAATGATGCTATTATTAACACTTACAGACATACTAATGTTAATAAGGGCCTTATTACCTATTAACTAACGCGTTACCACTATGTGGCTCCGTATTAATCAGATAAAGGTCCTACCAGCTCCATCGTGGCCTCTGAGCCGTTGAGGTTCAGGGTGTAGATTCCTTCCTCCGCCCCCAGGATCAGATGCTGGTCTGAGGGAGAGAGAGAGAGGAAACGCAGGCTGGTCAGACGGATAAAACACACGCTTGATAAGCAGAGAATTTACTGTGCGCGTTACACGATGATACAACCTTTGGTGGCTGGGTTTTCCCAGGTCGTGGAGCAGTTTATTTTAAGAGGGCAGCCATGGAAAATCTTTTTAAAGTAGACCTGGAGAGAGAGGGGGTTATTCAAATTATTATCAGTGATATTTATCTGCTTTATCTACAAATAAAAACCCACAGAACTCCTACAACACGCTCGCTGTTTAAATGGTAAAGGTCAACGCGATTATTTTTACAGTTTTAACTCCACAGGCGTGTGGTGGCATTTAGAGAAGGAAATGATATGTACTTCATGATTATGTGTTATTATTTCCTTATATAGAAGCCGTTGGACAACTTGTTTACACTTCATGTATACAAATACACTGTACATTCATAGACACAGTGACAATGACAATGCATATAAACTATATAACTTTATTTTGTAACATATTTTATTATTTTTGTCTAGATTTCTCATTTTAATTCTTCTATTCCTCATCTCATTTCATTTATTATTCGCCACATATAGTTTAAAAAGTTGTAATGTTTTAAAAGACTGACAGTTTTGTCTGTTTGTTTGGGCTTTTTGGATTCTCAGAAATGCAAGATCCAACCTCATAATCTTAAACTCAAGATGTTATAATAACCGTGGAGCCTGCTGAATTACAGTCGCTGATAGCTTCTCTTGGGTAAAACATCTCACTCAGTAGCAGAGTTGATATGAAGTAGTAAGAACTCACAGGAGGTTTCTTCATGACGGGGCTGACGCACTCTGCAGGCTCCTGAGAACCAAAAGGACAGAAGATGTGGAATATTATCTTCAACATGTCATTCTTGTTAACATCTGCACTCAACTTCATCTGCTTTAACACCATTTCTGTGTCTTCTGGGGATATTCCTTCTTATAATAGCAGGTTGTGCACAGGCAAACATAGGATTTGGGTGTTAAAGGGGAACTGAATCTTGTTTTTCACCTTTGATGGGGGTTGCCGTCTGCGTATGCCTTTAGGGGGGAGCTCAGGAGGAAGGAGGTCTGCCGGGGTGTCATTCAACTGGAGAGGGAAGGACGCAGGGCCTGGATCACACACACACACACACACACACACACACACACACACACACACACAATAAGAAAGTGTGAGATCATGTGAAGAAAAAGAAGAAGATTACTTTATTGCCAATGCACACGAGGCAATTGAAATACAGCATAACGTCTACAACTCTAACCATGTATTAGACTAAAGGAACCTTATTAGAGCACTGTGTTTGTACGGAAAGGAAACAGAAATGCTCAGAGCTGGAGGAGGATCAAACTTAAAAAATATAAATCTCTGTGAAAACACTGTAAATATTGCATAAAAGCAAAAAGTTCACTGTTATATTGTGTATATAGGTGTTTCCTTCCTTCAGCCGTTGCTCAGTACAGTTTGAAGGTGAGGCAGCTCACCTGAGTGTCGTGAAGAAGATCGTGGTTTGGGCGTGGGTCGGACCTGCGTCCCACTGGAGGTCCTGATGAGAGGAGTCGGGGCGTACAGAGAGCAGGGTTTCCTCGCCCGGTCGTCTTCCGCCGCAATGCTCTCCTCCGAGCTGGTCCTCGCTTTGGGCTGCAAACGCGGAAACACACCGACGTGAAACAGTGTGCTTGAGTCTCTACTGCATTTATATTTTAAATAGCACAAAACTGCTTAATGTTCTTATGCAGAACAATTTCAGATGACTGCAGAAGGAGGTTTGATGTGTTCGTGAGTGCGTGCAATCAATCAGTCGTGCAGGGGATCTTCACATTTCATCAAACAGTTGTTGTATTGTGATAAAATGCACAAACTATTAACTGAGTAATGCTTTCCAGTTAACACAATAAGCTACTGAGTAATAGTCAAATAACATTGCTAACTAATATTTAATACTAAAACTCTATGGAAGCCGAGAACGGCCGTGCTGGTGACTTTTTCTTTAATGCCGCTATCTCGAGATCACGAGTTAATTATCTCGTTATCGGCCGTTCTTGGCTTCCGTATAAAACAACATAAATGCAGGAATTCAACTTTGTTACTCATTCAAAAAATGTGTCGTTAAATTAACCTCTGAAAAATGAATGAGAGGTCCAATACAACGTGATAATCATTACATTAACAGGAAAAACCTGTTTTAATTAATGTTTTTTTTAATGTAAATAGGATGTAAAACCAGTTTTAACAAGGCTCTGGCTTCAAATACACACATATAAAACCTTGTTATTTGTTCCCTGTCCACTCAATAATCACCTTTGGAGGAAGAGGAGGTGGAGTTTCGTTTGCTGGTATGAAGAGACTGTTGGCAGAGAGAGTGTTGCTTCAGTCTGCTGTGTTAATGATGCAAATACACATTAATATGCATGTGAGTTTGTGTTTATTCAGCTAACCTGGTGGGGTGTATGGTAGGGCTGAGGTGGACAAAAGACAGAGAGAACGTGTCAATGCAATCTATTGATATGATCGACTGTATATAAAGAGAAAAACATGAGGAAATGACTGCTGGCAATAAAGTCAAACACGATATTAAATATTTCGGAGGACATCCTGAGCGTCAACAAATTACAAAATAAGAACGTTTTTCGTATTTAACATGAGATAACAGGCCACCGTAGTGTTTTGAAATGAGTCATTCGTGGTATTTTGTTGAAATTGTGTGACGTTTTCTTACATATCCACATCATCATAGTCATCGTCTGAGTCTGTGTCCTGATCCCTGACAGCGAAAGAGAAAAGAGAGGTTCAATATTTTAATCAGATATTGGCGTTTAGTGTGTCTGTGACTGATGACCGTGATCCAGTTACCTCATTGGACTCTTGCTACTGCCGGTCGATCCCAGAGAAGTCCTTAACTGTAAAAAAAACAGATGAAATTACCAATATTTGTAGAAGAGGATACACTCAATGAGTACAAACAGACAGATGATATGAGAGGGAGAAACTAGAAAAGACACCCATGCTCTTATTAAATTAATATTTCTGTTTGCTTTATGATATAAAATATCATGGTAAATACAGACTGTGTGCTCAAAGTGATGCTAGGAAAGACACAAAGTTCACAGTACTGTGTGTACTATGTGTATGTGCAGTATGTATGTATTTATGTAACGTATGTATATACTATATGTATGTACCTACATATATACATATACTAATCCATAGTATTATATTATTATATATGTATGTATATACTAATATATATATATATATATATATATATATATACAGTACAAATATACAGTATATATGTATAGATGTACTGTATATATGTCTGTATATATGTACTGTATATATGTTTATATATATGTNAGTATATATGGATGTCTAACATTAAATGTGTCATAATCTCACCATTGTGTTTGGTGATTCTTGCATCATAGGCCTCCGAGTGTAGATCTGTTCCACTGAGCAAGTTAAAAGAAATTTAACACAATGACACTTTTCACATTAACATTTCAGTCACTTTCCAAAGTGTCTTATCCAGATAAGACACTTTGGATCAATTTGTATTCTTTCACCAGCATCATCATCGTCCAATAAGTACAGAGACAACAGGGATGAAACAAACGTGCCAAGACAGCAGGATCCCTGCAAGATTCAAACATCCTCAGTAATACTGGCAGCTTAAATGGAGATGAAGTGCTGAGAGCAGAAGTAACGGCCAAGACAATGATTCACTGAGGCGAGTAAGCAGGTGAGTATGGATGGCACCCTCTCTCTCTTTAGTATTAGGAGTTTGTGTTGCTTTAAACAGACATACACAGGTTTTCTCATGTACTGTATGCATGTACATAAATGACACAGTGAATTTCAGCTTCTTCCTTCTGGACAGAGGTTTATACTTCCTGGTTATTTATTTTAGTGGTCTTTTTATTGTTATTTTTCTCTTTTAAAGTCCTGATTACTGGAGCCTTGAGTGCTTTTATCATGGTTGTCTGTGTTGTTTGTCTACTGCAAACCAAATCTACCTACAGGTACAAATAAAGTAACCTGAACTATTAGTGATTATTTTTGATTGCCCTTATGTACTGTACACGTTATTAAACCAAAAGCAAATGTCCTGAAACTCACCATCACGCCAAAAATCTGACGTATTTAATCTAATAAGGTTCATCATAGTTAAAGTGAAAGAGTGTTTTCTTACAGCTTATGTCAGAGTTTGTCCTCTCTGCCCGGTTGTGTTTGTTGATAGACTGGATCCTCTTTAGAGATCCAGGCAGCGCCACCTTAAATCAATAAGAAAACATATGATTAAAACTATCAGAGTCTATAATCACAGGTAGGAGAGGGACCACCTGACCACCAAGTGCCTAAAAAATGATTTTAAAGCTTAATATCAAATCTGAAGTCGAATAAAACCCACCAAAAGCTTTGAGCAAAACATGATGTCATGACTAGAAATAATACGTGAAATAATCGATAATAAAGAGAGATTTTCTGCTACACGGTTAAGGTTGAATCACGACTGAGCAGGCTGTTAATATCTATCGAGAGCTTCGTCTCAGTTTACCAAATGAAGTGCTAGTAAGAATCTGGTTCAGACCTCCATCTCGTCGTCCTCTGTCACCAGGCAGGTCTTCAGTTTCTCAGGGTGTCGATACTTCTCCAGCAGGTCCAGGGTCAGCTCCTGGTTCAGGCACTGCTGGGTCAAAAACATGTGCTGCAGAGAGGGGACGAGATGGAGATGGAGAAAGAGACAATGAGTACAGATTAACAGACACAGGTGATGAAGACTGTAAGCAGCAGGACGGTGGTCAAGACCAGCTCAGTCCAGTCCAAGTAAAGACAAAGCTCACAGGAGGCCAAGACTGAGGAAAGACCCAAACCAGACTGAGACTGGATGACAGTCAGTCAGTAGTGTTTTAATACCAGGAGACTGAGCTGTGGTCAACATGCTTTAACCTAAAATACATTTTCTGGCCACTTGGGGGCAGCAGAAACAGGTTAAGAACACAACATTGACATATTTTTAAGTTGATATGATGAACTTGTTAGCAAACAGCTGCTTATTTACACGTCCAGCAGTTACAGAGCAACATGATCATTCATGTGGAGTCGTGTTTGTGACCACCAATACTCATCCTGCCTGTCTTTGTGGTCTCCACCAGCTCCTGAGGGAAATATCTGGCTCTTTAGCTGCTAAGTGCTCCGCTATGTTCACCAGCTGGTCTCTAACTGTGTCTTTGCTGCCGAGCAGGTAGTGTCCAGTGGCTTTTTAGAGCTTTTTCTCTGAAAACAGCTGCCTGCTGCGGCCGAAAACGGCGCTATGAGAGCTGTGAGAGGGAACCAAAGTGTATGTGAGCTGTACTCACTGAGAGCATCTTGGAGGCGCTGGGTCTCTTCTTCGGGTTCCTCACCAACATGGCTTTCACAAAGTTATAAAACATGGAGGACCTGCAGACAGGAGGTATTTTGGTAGTATTTTATAACATGGTACTTAAGAAAAGAGCAAATATAATCTACATAATGGTCTTATTTCATTACAGCAGCCTGTACAGACATTTACAGGTATTTTTATAAGCAGTTTCAGGTTTCTTTATCTGAGCTGCAGGGCTTGTTTTTCTTATATTTAATAATGTGTCAACATACAAGAAAACATCTGTTCAAGGCTGGAAATATAAATGCAAGACCAGAAAGACGCACTTGATCACAACAGCTTGATTGATACTGTAGGAGCCGTTTGCTCCCATGATTAAAGGATTCAGTATAAGGAATGAAAGTGTTGTAGGTTTTTATTTACCACTTAGACTTGTCCTTCAGTTTAGGGGGCTGGTAGCCGCTCTTGGACATGAGAAACAGGACGCTGCAACACAGTAGACCACCGTCAATGAGAATCTGTGTGTGTGTGTGTGTGTGTGCAGAGGTTGTGTCTTGCAGTGTGTGTTTACCGCAGCGGGTGGACATCAAACATTGGCGGCTGCAGCTCTGCCAGCTCTATGGCTGTGATGCCCACAGACCAGATGTCACAAAGTTCATTGTAGCCGCCTTTAATCTCCACTGCTGCCACCTCTGGTGCCATCCTGAGGACAGGAGGGGAACAGCAACGACTGATTTTAACACCGCAGATACGGGGCACAAAGCAGATCTATAGTTATGGATCGAGGCAGAGCTGCTCTAGAGAGAAATAATCTCATTGGTTGGGTTGAAACATAAAAATCACTGTTTCTCTGGTTTAACATCAAACTATATTCCAGTGAAAGAAGATCTGTGCTACTGTCTACAAAAAACAGCCCACTTAACTTTGCTGAAAGATGTGACGAAGCCCTTACAGTTAGAAAACATGACATTTTCACTGAGAGGAACTGTGAATATGTTCGGTTTGATATTGCAACCTTTTATAGACTATTTGAATAAGATAAACCCATGACTGGTAATTTATAACACGCAGTTATCTACGGTGATATCTGTGACGTCCCTTTTTCTCTTCCTTGTATATATATGTACATAAGATATGTAATTGTATTTAAAAAAAACAAAACAATAAACAGAGGTTTTAAAAAAAGAATATTCTAAATTATCTGGATTAGTTTGTATAATGAGTGTATAATGTTGTATATTAATTTGTTCATGAGTGTCTATAAATGTCCCCGCAGCCACAGACAAATAGTAAGACAATGACATAACCACTACTCCAGACTATGACAGCATGTCATACTGGTTTATAGATCCGTCTCTGGGTTTTGACCTTACCAATATGGCGTCCCGATGAAGGACATCCGCCGGGCCAGAGTGGCTGTGATCTGAGCTGAGATCCCAAAGTCGGCTACACAGCAGAGGAAACAAGAAATATTAATATGAATAATAACCACAATAACCATATTTAATAAGGACTTAACAAGACAGCTTTCTGCAGGTCTTGAGACTTGAGTGATTATTATCATGAGTCATTTTAAAATCAAGGCCTTGAATACAAATTAAATCTGTGCTTTGTATTTATACTATTTATTTCAGAGTTACTGCTACAAAACTAAGAAGCGCTGACACACGCCTCGAGTGCATAAGCTGAGTTTTTTGAAAAAGGGTTTTGTTTTTTGCATTTTTAAAGTGGTTGTGTTTTCAATGTGTGAGGGAATATCCAAACACCGTAGATCCTTCAGTATTCTTTAGTATTTCTTCCTTTCTGTGGTGCATTTGTGGGAAAATCATATCAAAAAGGAAAATGACAACCTTAATCAGAATTTTTCTTGTGAATAGAATTAGTTTTGCAGCCGAATACTAAGTGTTGGATTCAGACCGCCGCAAAATAAAGTCTTCCCGTTCAAACGAGGCAGCAGAGACGAGTTAATTGAGCCGTCACTCTTGCGCCGAGTGACTCATGTTAACCACGCCGGCACAGTGCAGAGCAAACGATGCAAACATCCACCTACCCAGCTTGACCTCGCCCTGATCGTTGAGGAGGATGTTGGCACCCTGGAGACAAAAGAGCGCGAGAGAAACATCAACACAGGAACATCTCATCATACAAAGACTCTCCTTTACCCACTCAGTGATCTTTAACTGAACCCACACAGGATGGAAATCTGAAAGTTCATTTCATGAACTTTATTTAATCTTTCATTGTGTTTAGTATCTTCTCTTAATTATCTGCACGTTTCTGCTGCGCTACCTTCAGTAAGCTTCAGTTAATATAATTTCTTTAATCCTGGATTCAATGCAAAGATTTACTGTCTCATTTTCTAAAATATTATAAATATAAAGTTATGTGATGAAATGTCTGAGAGCTTGGACTTTCTTCAGATTTTCTTCATGAAATTTAATAATTAAAAGACACTGAATAATATAACTAAATATTGTCTATCAGCAATGAAAGATATACAGATTATTATTCGGTTGATCTTTAGAAATACATGCGAAGCCTAATCTCCAGCACAGCGTTTGTTTTACTCTTGTTTACCTCTCACTCTCTGCTGCACACAGTGACCCAGTTTTTTGAACAGCGATCTTAAACTTTCACTTACTGAAGTCTAATGTGCAAATAAATGCAAGATACGAGTAAACAAAGATGTAGAACAAAAGTCCCACGTCACTGTCAGACGTGTTCACCTTGATGTCTCTGTGGATCTTCTTCTGTGCATGCAGGTAGTGCAGGCCCTGGTCACACACACACACACACACACACACACAACAAAATAAAAACTTATGAGAAAACAGAGAAGATGTGGGTTGGTTTTTTTTTTGTGCTTCTCTAGTTTCAGATTATTAAAAGTAAAAATCAGTGTGACTTTACCTGTAGCATCTCCCTGCAGATGTAGGCGATCTGTGGCTCCGACAGAGGGCCGGTCACTGTGCAACACAGTTTTATTTATTTACTACAGTAATTCAGTGGAGGAGCATTTACAGCCTACACACAGTGCAGTACATGACTGGAAAAAGACAAATTAAGCGATCGAGGTTCATTAAAACAGTAACATGGTTGTGCAGTGTGTATTGAGTGTCTTACAGGATGCTTTGAATGCTGTTTAGCATATCAGAACTAATATATATATAGCTATATAGCTATATATATATAGCTATATATATAGCTTTAGAATGAGGCTCTGAAATGTCTCCTGAGGGGGATTTCTTGACGCCCTAAATCTCAACATCAGGGCTGCAACTAACGTTTGTTTTCATTATCGATTAATCTGCCGATTATTTATTTATTTCACATTTAATCGTTTAAAAAAAATGTGAAAAATGCTCATCACAGTTTCCCAGAGCCCAAAGTGACGTCTTCAAATTGCTTCTTTTGTCCAAAACCCAAAGACTCTTCATTTACTGTCAGAAATGACAAAGAAAAGCAGCAAATCCTCACATTTAAGAAGCTGGAAGCAGCAAATGTTTGACTTTTTTGCTAGAAAAATGACTGAAATGATTAATCGACTCATTGGTTTTGCTAACAACCCCCTGTAGATATATTACGGTCACATATGAGGCGTATTATATTAATATATTTAAGTACTGTAAGGCGCAGGCTTTATGGTACATTTAATATCTTCTCAGTCACATGTCATTTTGGTTTAAATCATTTTCACTGAGCTGCTTTTCCTTTGCAATTTAAGATGTTGTACGCGCCTGTCTGTCTTGTTGGAAGTACTGGAAGTGTTCTTGCTTTAACATTTCATCCTTTGGGTTTGTTTTGTAGATCCATCAAAACAACAAATAGATAGAACTTTTGAATCAGATGAATAAAAGTCACAAAGGCAGTTTGACACAATGGCTCACCATGGTAGACATCCTGGAGGGAGCCTCCTCCACAGAACTCCATACAGATCCACAGTTTATTAGCTCTGCAGACAGGAGAGGAAATAAATCTCAGAGTTAACTGCTGTATCTGAGATGAATAAGAGAGAGGAAACACAGGACGGGGCAGCTTACCGTATGTAGCTGCCATAATACGCCACTATGTTGGAATGTTTGCAGCTCTTTACTATGACGATTTCCTGCTGGATGATAGAAAAATCGTCCTCTGTGGATCCACACAGGCAGAGAGAGAGAGGATACATGTTTATTACTATCATCACATCACATTACAGGTGAACACAGGTGTAGTCAGTGGGTGTACACGCTACATGCTAACATGCTAACTGTTTATTTAGGAGGTTTGCACTACTAATTCTTAATGACACGTAGCTCGTGTTCCTTTCGAGTCTGAATGCACTTATTGTAAGTCACTTTGGACAAAAGTGTCTGCTAAATGAATGTAATGTCATTTACACAGGCAGAGCACCAGCTGCCATGTAAGGTCTATTTATAATGAAATAGTGACCAGTTAGGAGGCGGTTTCAGCAGATCTGCAGCCTTCACATACTAATAATAATACATTTCATACACCAGGGCAATTCAGTGTGCTTTACAGGGTAATAAAAATACAACAGGGTAAAAGATTTACAATATAAAAGTGCAGAAATACAGGCAAGCGATACAAGAGACACAAGATTTCAAATTAAACAAGTACAGCTTAAAGGAAGTGAAAATAAAAAGATAAGAGAACACAGAAAACACTCCCACATTTAGATGCACAATTAAAAAATAAATAATAAATTTAAAACTTTGGTCTCCCAAAGTAAAATGAATTCAGATTGGGATATTATTGGTTAAACTTTAAAAGCTGCACTGGGCAACTTTGGACCTTTGGTGCTTCCAAATAGCAGGAAGAGGTTAATGCGTCTAAAATCATCATCATCATCAAACTTTATTTCTATATTTGTTTACTTGATAGGGACAGAGCAGCGTTAATGAACATCAGTATAAAAATAAAAGATGTAAACATGCCGGAGTTAGAAAGAATGCTAATTTACATCCATAGTGACATTACCAGTGACAAAGGGATCCCTTTCCTCTTACAGTGTGCGCTCCATATCGGGGGGGGGGGGGGGG
>LKNJ01002970.1:0-18267 GCA_002120245.1 Maccullochella peelii | reverse complement strand
TTAATTAAACAGATCCTCCACCATAAACATCTGTCCCCATAAATACTGACAGATACAGATGTTATATTACGGCAGCATATTTGAGCATAAAAAAGGTTTAACTGTACACTTATACTCTCCCTTTTCTTACTCGAAATAGTCCATGAAAGGGTCCAAATGAAGAAGATGAAACGATGTCTGTAATGTTTTATCCCCTTAACATCCAGTTTTTAAGGTTTTATTTCCCCTTAAGTGACTTTAAGGTTGTTGTCCAAATGTCACATCCACTAGAATTTAAAATAAAGTCCTGTTGTTGTGAAACTGACCGGCCTGCAGGCAGGTCGGTGGGGTTTTAAAAGTTAAACTAAAGTGTCGGGTGAAGTATTTGACACATACTTTAAAATAGATGCACAGAGTTAATCTGGATGGTCTAAATAAGAAGGTCAGAGCGCTGCAATGCTGATAAAACAAGCTGATAAAACAGATCCATTTTTACTTTGCTGCTTTAATAATAAGCTGATGAGTCAGTGGGGTCTGTTTATTTTTATTTAAACTAATTAGAGTGCCCGATTACACACACAGCGGTCGGACAAAGATCAGTGCAATCGAGCTGTTGGAGGTATAATTGGTTATTGGTGGAGTCTAGCGGTTTACAGCTTTGATTAATATAATTTATGTCGCTGTGGGAAATAATGGCCCTCTCTCTCTCTCTCTCTCTCTGTCTCTTTATCAGTGTGTGTGTGTGTGCCTCGCTCTGCCTTTCAGCTTTCACGGCAGTGTGATGTTTTGTTAAAAGCTCCCGTCATGGAATCATAATGAGTAAGGGAGCTAATGAGTAAGTTTGGGGACTTTCAGCAGATGAAACTGGGACTTTGCACTTGCCACAGGCTGGAAACATGCTTATTATATGTCTGTCCAGGTAGAAAATATCTAGAGGCCTGTCGTTCACTGCCCTCTCTAGCCACAGGACAAGCAAGTCACAGTGCTGCCTTAACACTTTACTATCTTACATTGCAGAAATGGAGCGACGCCGATAAGATAGTTCAGCTGCTATAAACACACGTGACAAGCTACACTCTCCACAACCATCTGCCAAACACACCCTCCCAATTTGGGGGCCTATTTAAACTGCTAAATGTCCCATCTCTCCCTGTTCTTTCAGCCCCACCACCACCCCAGCATCCACCTGCAGGCTCCAGCTAGGGGGAGTTAAGATATTTGCTCGTCACTCCTCAATATCTCTATGTAAACGTATCTGCGGGGAGTGACGAGGTCGGAGCCTGGACGCCAAACTCTAACTATGCTCTGCTGCTGTAATGAACATTTCAAACGTGAGTTGTCTGACTGAAATGTTACAAAAACTAAATGAAGATGTAGTACACTGAAGGCCTTTACTGCTAACACGCAGCACGTGACTGAAGTGAATGCAAAGATTAAGATCAGTTCTGTTGAGGTCCTGTCTTTCATAATCGTAATTGTGCTTCGGGAACACGTCATGCCAATAAAAGCCAAAGAAACTGAATTAAACAGATAAACATCCAGATAAAACTCTCACCTGGTTCCATCTTGATGACCTTGATGGCTGCCAGCTCCCCATTCTGCTTGTTACGTGCCTGAACACACAAAAACACACATGCACAGGTTAATATTTTTAGGCTGTAGCTGTCTGTTGTTTAGCTTTTGGAAATGTGGTGTGTTTTCTTGTTTGCCACCAGCAGAGCTTCATTTGCATGTGTGCAGTCCAGATCAGTGGAGTGCAACAAACAGGCCGCCGCACCACACACACACACACACACACAGACGCACATTTACAGCACGTATTTACGCACACACACATTCACGCACATGGTGACCTTTCAAAGTGTGATAGCAGAAAGTGGTCTCACTTCTCTTTGCTCATTCACATGAGTTTTAAACAGAAACCATGACTTTCTTAGCACGTCAATATTTGATATTAACTCGTCCAAGTTGACTTTCTGCTGCAATAAAATTAGATTAGGTTCCACTCTGTTATCCAGATGTAGTGATTAAAACAAGAAGTGCAGCGCCGAGAGAAAGACACATACGAAAATATGCTGCTGTTTAAATTATATATTACATAACAATACATATACACATATATATATTATCATCATTAAGACAACAAAGAGATATTCTTTAATAATGGACACTTGTAACCATGGCTGTTTGGTTTTTATTTTCTGTTTCTTTCTTTCTGGTTGTAAAAAGTTAATACTTTTGGTTGTTTGCACAAACAAAAACTCAATAAATATTAAAGTTTCAAAAATAAAAAAGACCACAAAGAGTTTATTCTCCTTATTGAAAGCAGGTTGCAGCTACACACATGCAGAAGCAGCTGTTATTATTAATAATAATATTATTATTATCAGAGGAAGCCTATAGAGACTTAAAGTTATAGGCGAGCAAAAGACACAACAGCACGACGATGAACTTATTATACCACAAATGTGTTTTTTCATACAGTCGCCCCAAATTACCTCACAACTGTAGTTTACTAGATTACCAGGGCAGGTTAGGCTGTAATCACACTACATTTATTTTGTCTGGTTGGATCATGAAGAGATTATTATTTTACTCGTCTTTGAAATGTGAACATTTGTATTTTTCTTTTAATAGTTTGTGGTTAAAGTTTCAGTTTGTGGTTAAGGTGATAGTTGTGTTTAAATTCAGCTTCAGAGAGCTTGCAGCTCACAAAATGTTCACATTAAAAATATGTATTACTCTCAACCTTAACTTACTTTAATACTGATTAACCATACTCTCAGATTGTTAAATTAAAATAAAACATGATTCATGACACATTGTGTGATAAACATGAGGAGAACCCGGCAGTTAGCGTGAGCAGTGAGAGGCACAGTGGCTCAACAAACACAGCCAACGTCAGAAACTCAGAGGATGCAGAAACAGGAAAGAGGTGTTTCAGTCCCTGCCCACACGGTTTGACTGACAGGTGGTCAGTAAGGAAACTCCACAGCACCGAGCAACAAAGATGGAGACAAAACGAAAAGCAAAAACAACGTGAACCAGGTACAAAGTCAGGGACAAAGGCTCTAGAGCGAGGGGGGAGAAGATGACTTTACACCGACTGAAGTTTAGACATCACAGGACTGCCGGGCCCACTCACTTCACTTAGAGGAAATACCCATTCACATTCTGTCACTCCTGAAATAGAAACCAGTCATACATGCAGCAGGACAGGTATTGTACAGTGACAACGGAAAGTCCACTGCCTCAGGGAGGGATTTTTAAAAACATGACACAATGGTATATGATGGAGAGTTCTGTCCAAGGAACTAAATATGATTGAAAGTGCAAATAGAGCACTTGGAGTGACGGCAGAGTTGAGATCCCAATATGGTCCAACGCCCAGCAGCATAACGTGTCTTTACAGTTACACGTGTCAGTCGCAGTCGTCTTTCCCTGTCGTCACTGAACTGTTAATAACAAAACAAGTCAGTCGTCACAAAATTCATCATTAGTATTTTTACGAGCAGGACGTGTTAAGATAAATGAGAAACAAAGACATGACGAGAAGGCCGCCTCCGCTGCCGAAGCGCTGCCGTCATTTCGTCGGAAAATTAAAACCACCAGCAGATGATAAAGTGTAATGGAAGCTGACACTTCGCAGTTGGAGATTTTAATGTTGGCGGCGGTCTGTCTGTCTGTCTGTCTGTCAGGGTGTTGTGTTGGTCGCGGTGGAGGATGAACGACTGGTTCAGATTTATAAGAGACATTTTTATTTTCAGCAGCTTTCCTTATTGAATCATGGCCGACTCCAAACGCTACGCCTCCACAAACTGATCCTAAAGGGTCAGCTCACCGAAATCACAAATAACACATTTCTCACTTTCCCCTAGTTGTATCACGGCATGCAGATAGTTTGGGTTTCATCTGCTGAGGCTTTGAGATGTCTGCCTTTGCGTTTTCCCAGAAACGATGCCTCTGTTATTCAGGTTAATTCAGGGAATTCAGGATCAACCAAAAAAAGTCCTTTTGAAAACAATGAGGTTTATTGATTATCCAGAATAATCGGGACATTGTTGAACGTCAGCGGTGCATATCTAAAAACTTCAGCACATAAAACTGCAAGGAATATCCAGAAACTATAAACTACTGGAGTTAAACATGAAAGCAGGGCCGGACTGGGATAATAACAGACCACGTATACTGTAACTGTTCTGTTGGAATATGTTTTGTAGTTTATCTTTTAGATTTATTACTACACACAGTAGCCTAACTACAAAAAGTTAAAAACAGCCAAATGTCTCCAGTTGCAAGAGTTAGTCAATTGGACTTCCATAATTAAGGCTACAGGAATAAATATGAATTCAATAAAGTGTCTCTGGACTTGTGTTGATCATCATGAAGGTTTTTCCACCTGACAGAACAGAGTCTCTATTTTCCTGCTTTCCTACAGAGCATGATTAAGTGCTGATGCCACTTATTTGTCTTTTAGGAATCAGCTTGTGAACACGTTCTTTTCTCCTTCCAGTGCACTCCCTCTCACCTCCATCTTTTCTCTTTCTCCTGCGTTGTCCAAAATGAATCATCGACATACACCATAGATATAAACACCTAACACCTAAAAACTGTCAGAAACAAAGCTGACAATTACTGCTATTCTGCTAAGCTAAGCTAGTTCACTTTTAGCAGGTCTAGGTCAGCTGTTTTTAATCTCCATGACTGGATTTAGCTACTTCCGCATTAACAAACAAAAGTACCAAGATGTTCATCAAAATTAATATATATCAAATACAGAAAACAGCAAAACAAGTCAGATCTGGTCTTGACTATTTGGACTAAATATGTAGTTGCTGCAGTTTGGCTTTGCAGGGCAGGACAGTTGATTTACATGTCATTTAGCATTTGAAACACTGGCCTGACACTCGAGGGGAATTGTCCCGAAGGCCAGTCCGGGCCTGCATAAAAACATGTTATTTTGTCATTTAGGTGAACCGACCTTTACCTAACCTTGAACCTGACCAAAGTTGCTTCACCTGCCGGAACTTAAAGCTGAATTGAGCAAGCAGCGACTTTCTAACAGACCAACAGGAGCCTCCCACCAGAGTTTTAACTGGCCTAACTCCGGTCTCAACACCTGTATACTTGTATACTTCACTGTTCTTTGCGTTCGCTCGGCTGTCTCTGAGCTCGAAGCAGCCGTCTGCAGTGAGAGTAACAGTCTACGTACTGCAGGTGCAGAAATTAATTTTAAACACAAATAAAAGCAGCTAAAAGACGGCGACCCTTTTACATTACAGAGTAATTTAATTTACTCACTTCGCAAAACAGTGTATTGTAACAGCGCTGCATTTTAACTCTAGACAGAAAAGGTTTTTCAGTGTGTACTCCTGAGTTTAGTCACCTTTATCGTTAGAGAGCAGATTACAACATGCACCTGAACAGCACCCTGTTGGACGTTATTACACACCATTTCTCGTTAGGGCCCGAGGCTACTGTGCTCCACGTATGAGCGCAGACATGCTATGACGGAGCGCAGTAGTGACAAACAAAAGCATTTAGTGGCTGAAAGGTAAGTAAGATAATGAAAGCACACAATGACAACGGAAAACTCCACTCGAATCGAAGGAGCCTTATGTGTGTGTGTGTGTGTGTGACATCAGAGAGGTCACTGAGAGGAAAGACGCCCAACGAGTAGATCAGTAAACAACCAAACACACACACACACACACACACACACACACACACACACACACACACACACACACACGAGTTGGGCGTCACAGCAGAAGCGGCGGACCTTCCACAGCAACATTTCCATCTTGAAGTGTGTGTTTACTAGTTTCTTCTGATCACAGGCGAGGAGGGGGTCTTTCCTTTCAGTGACCGCTATGTTGACACACACACACTCACACAGAGCATAATATCATGATACTTGTCGCTACAGCTGCTGAAAGCACACTTGCAGTCCACGTCAAGAGAAACAAGAAAGGAGATGAGTGGAAAAGAAGAAGTGGACACTGCTCGCTTCCTTTCACAATAAAGGTGTGAGATTTGACTTGATTTGATATGAAAGGTCACAGGGAGAAAGTGTGAAAGTAAAAGCAAAGTAAAATGGTTGACTGACAGGAGTTAATATCTCACCACAACACATTCACTTTAAAAGCCGGGAAGGTTATACTGCACCCATTCTACAACCACACCACACATTACCCATATTTACACATATATATGTGCCATACCCCCAAATCCATAACCATAATCCCAAACCTATTGAACCTACTTCTAATGCTTAACCTTAATATTAGACTGAGCCCTTTACCATAACCCACCTCCAAACCACCGGCAGAAATGAACATGCTCACTTTTAGGTTTTTCTACATCTTACTCTCGTCAGTAAAGGAATAGATTTGGGGAAAATCCTCATTGCTGTCTTACTGATAGTTAGAGAAGAGAAAATGAGAGGCGCCTCAATGATATGTTTAGCCTAGCTTAGCTCAAAGACCAGTTGAATGTGACTATTGTGTAGAAATTTAAAAAAGTAGACACTGCGGTTCAGTGAGCAGTTAGTTTGTGAGTTTGGAGCTATTAGCTTTGAGCTATTTAAAAGACGTGTCCTCATGCACAGCATTGGAGGAGGCAGAAGCATTCACACACCTAGGCAGTGTTGTGAACAGACGCCGACATAGAAAGCAGCATCAATAAAGCTAGGGTGGTGTTTAACATGCTCTAACTCATCTCTAACTCCACCGTGAAGCAGGTGATGCTGTACGGATCAGCGACATGGAGAACAACAAAACAAACAGGCTGCAAACAATCATTTACACCTGCCTCAGGAGAACACGAAACATCTGCTGGAGAGACAAAGTAAGCAGTGTGGAACCTGTGGAAAAGAACAAGCCGGGATCCCGTTGACTTACAAATTAGAAGGAGAAAGTGGAGTCTCAGAAAACCTGCCACAAACATCACTCGATAAGCCCTGAAATGGAAACCCCAAGGAAGAAGGAAAAGAGGTCGCCCCAGGAACAGCTGGAGAAATGTCTGTGAGTGGGCTCAACTGGGGAGATCTCGAAAGAACCGTCAGCAACCGACAGAGGTGGAGGACATTTGTCGATGGCCAATGCTCCCCGTAGTGATGTTGCTAAAGTTTGCACAGTTTTTTATACAAAAACTCAGCTGACTCTGGGGTGTATTTGTGATTAGATAAAACATGCAACCGGACAGCGTTTGGAGCGCAGCTGCTTCACCCTGTTGACAACCTGCGTGCTGAGCTATAGGCAAGCCACGTATAGCACATTTCTTTCACACCCAAAGGCAATTCATTCATTATTTACACAATGCAAACAAATAGGAAATACAATGTAAAACATTGAAACACAAACTGAAAGGATAGAAGCCATTTAAAAGGATTAAAGATGAGGTTCAAAGATATAAGTGCAAGGACGTTAATGATAAGTGCTAAGGGTTCAGTCAAAAGCGGAAGAGAACACTGTAGTTTTTAAGGTGGATTTAAAGGCAGTTAAAGTTGTCAGCTCGGTAGTACATGATGACTAAATGCTGCTGGACTCTGGGAACAGTTCGCAGTTCGCTGTGACCTAAGAAGCCCAAAGCGTTCAGCGTTCGTGGATGATATTTTGGTCCTAAAACAAGTGAGAGATTTATAGATAAGCAGCAGCACTTTAAACTGCATCATATGACACATCACACCATTTCACAGGCCTCTGCACACCTGTGATGTGATGTGTCTTTATTGGGACTGTTTGTTAGCAGCTGCGGTCTGAATGAGCTGAAGCTTCCTCAGAAAAGAACATGCTGTAAATAAAATGCTTGGACATGAATCCTCTGACTCCTGCTATGTTTTTAAGACGACATCATGCAGATGGTTTTAGCTCCGAGTCCACGATTAAACAAAGATCTCTGGCTTGGTTTTTAGACAGGGAGTCCAGATGAGACTCACTGTTTCTTCTTCTGCACCAAAGACAATTCAGTTTTGTCCATATTTAACTAAAGGAAGTTCAGGCACGTACAAGCATTGATTAGTCCATAGATTTTAGAGGCTGAACACTCCAGAGGAACTGACACACACATATTACATTGATCAATTAATTCTCATTAGACGCATTCATTTAGCAAATAAGCAAAATTCCCACAACATTGGATTATTCCTTTAAGACATTTGTTCTAGACTAGAGCACAGTTTCTCACATTAAAACACACACACACACACACACACACGCGCACACACACACACGCGCACACACATATGCCTTTTATGGGCTGGTGGCTGCAATTTGTTTGATGTTCTCGGCATTGTAAATGATCTCTCTTCCTCTTTTTTTGAGTTAATAATAAATCAAGGCCATTAAAGATTCAAGCACATTTCATTGTAAGACACAAATGTGCACACACACACACACACACACACAGACACTCACAGACACAGTTTCAGGAGAAACTTGACACAGTTAGCTCGACTCTGTATGTAGCCCCGCTGCTCATTGATCTCACTTCTTCATTTCTTGCGCCTGATGTTGCACATACACCAGGTGCAGTCCGCGGCTTCTGTGCAGCTACAGGTCTGAAACTAGAGCTGCACCATGATGAACAGAAACACCAACTGCAGAGGTGCAGTCAGCTTAGTCAAGTCTGAGTCAGTTCAGTCCAGAGCAAATCACGCCCATGCTCCAAATTGTTATACGTGTGTTATGCAGGTAGGGAGGAAACATCAATCACCAAACGTTCATAAAAACAGACTTTTAGATTTAAAATCTATAGATGGGAAGATGATACGACTAGTGAGCAAAACAAAGTCAAAAAGAGTCAAAAACAAAAGGTACAACTGAACTCCAAGACGTCAGAAAAGCAACATAATTTCACTAGAAACACACAAAGGAAGTGACCCCCTAATGTAAAAACCAGCACACCAGATCGTATCTCTGCAGACACACTACGCTGAATGTTTCTGTTTATATTACCACAGGGCTGGAGCGCAGTGCATCAGGGGAAGTCAGATTCATCCCCCGCTGTACATTTGACATTTAGTCGATGTTTTTATCTCAGAGAAGATGTTACGGTGACACATGGCTTCTCTGGGTCATGGCCTTCTGCACACCCTGACTCATGTGTGGGGAATCCAACAAAGGTGGGAAAATCAATCTAGTGCAGCGAGAGCTGAGATAATAAAACACGCAAAATAAATCCCTAAAATTACTTTCAGGTGGTTCCTGTTTGACTCTCATTATATTGGACCAGTAAAAAAGAAGAAGAAGATGTGGAGGACATGATATAAAAGTTAGTCAGAAAGTTTGTTTTTTGAAAGACAAAAGAGCCGTTCATGTTTGACAGCCATGCGTTTCTGAGACTACACAGGTGGTGTTGAATGAACCCTAAAATCACGTGACCACAGTGATGCGTTTAGGGTCATACAGTCGTGTAGCACTAACCGAAAGGAGAAGGCACAACACAATTTAACTTTTCAGGTATAGGCACACAGATAGCTCCTGATGAGCCATTCATTCTGTGTGTGTCACTTTAGGGACGGTAAAGTCGGTCTGTAGGTTTGTCCACCACTTTGGTCCAGACTGAATTATCTCAATAACTATTGGATGGATTCCCATGAAACCTTGTACAGACATTCATGGTCTCCAGAGAATACATCCTTCCGACTTCCCTGATCGCCTGAATTGTCCTCTAGTGACATCATGAGGTTCACATTTGTGGTTTTGAGTGACAACAATGACTGGATGGATTGTCATTAATTAGAATATATCGTAATAACTACTGTAATAATTCTGTTTGCACTATTAAAGGCTGCAAATTAAACAATTAATCTTTTTTGTCCTCTTTTAAGTTTGCGCTCTCTGAGCTCAGAAGAATCCCTTTTTCAGCTGAATTGTGAAACTTTGGTGATCCCTTGACTTTTCATCTTGCACAGCCATCAGGTCTAAATGGTCTGATTCTCTGCTCATGACCACATGACCTGCAAAAGTAGTGACATGTGTGTTTAGTGCTAATTAGCAGACATTAGCATACCAACACGCTAAACAAAGATGGTGATCATGGTCAGCATTATACCTACTAAACATTAGCGTGTTAGCATTGTCGTTTAAGCACGTTTCTATCATGGATGTATTATAAGAATTGGATACCGGACCCAAAGATGGCGCCTATTCAGTCCAGTAAGAATTGCTCGCCTGGTGCATACCATGGATGTATAAAGAGAACTGGATACAGCATCAGAGGAGGGGCCCCTGTTCATTCCTATGAAAGTTGCTCAGTGGCACATGAAGCCAAAAAAGTTCGACTTCCCTTTAGTCCCCGCCTCCCAACCGCTCGGCCTCAGGCTCACTCAGCGTTAGCTGACGGCTTCACAGAGCTGCTAGCGTGGCTGCAGACTCAGGAACACGTTTGTGTCGTCCGGCTGCAGTGAGTTGATCACACAGGTGTTACAGACATTTGTCTTAATCTCATCTCATTAAAAGCTGCACAGTTTGCACAACACAATTTGTGTTGTTGATGATTTTAATCATTTAGAGCATTCATTTATACACAAAGAAGTACTTGTCTTTGTAAGTGTAATCATGTTGTTAATTGTGTGACTAGACATGATAAACCTGTTCAGCTGGTTCACTGTGACGTGTAGCTGTTTGGGTTACTGCTCATCCAGTGTTGGCTGTGTGTTGTTGTCCAACACGTAAAACCAGCTACAGTTGGACAGTTAAAGAAAAGAAGGTTGAAGGAGACGAGTGTGACGCGTCAGCAGGCAGAAATGCTGTTTGGGTGCATGCCACCGTGATGAATCCTGCAACCATGAACTACTGGAAACATCCAGCTGGTTCTGTTCCTGGCTGATGACACTCTACTTTTTGTTGATCTAGACACGCTCTGCTCCTTTCTGTGAAAAACGGCTTCACGCACACACAGCGTGACGCAGTTTATGTTGCACTTTTTTCAGAAATAAATAGCCACCGTAAACCACAGATACGCACAGAAGAAAAACAAAAATGCAGCCAGTTGTAATATACAAATGTGACTCATCGAGCAGCCGCCACATCCTTCTCTCGTCTGACTGATCCTCCTAAAGGAGGTGCTTTGATTCCTCCCTCCTTCTACCACTTACGGTAAGACTGAAAACTGCCTCCTGGTGTAAACAGGCATTTTAATATAAATGAGGTCATCTCTGTTATGGTCATCACACACACACACACACACACACACACACGTAAATATAAGGCCTACTTTCCCACCGCTGCTGATGGTGCAAATGTGCTGCAGAAACATGTTAGTGAATGTGTGTTTGTGTGTGGAGGCGGTTTGATCATATCTATATGTTGGTGTGTTTGTGTGTGTGTGTGTGTGTGTGTGTGTGTGTGTCCATACGTGAAGGAATGACAACTATGCAAATCTCTCTCTCTCTGTGTAAAACTGAACAGCCGGTTCTACTGACCTGTTAAGAGGAAGTGTGCTCACTCTGCAGTTAACCTGCTTTGCATTGGTTTCATTTACCGTTTGTTGCATTTCATCATGGAGCGCTTTGAGCAGAGTACAGATTAGCATGTCGCGTGACTCCATAAAGCCTGATAAAGTTGTCAGAATAGCCACAGATGTGCTGTAAACTGCCACTCCAAGGTGAATTACAAGCCCAAAATGAAGCCTAAAGCCACTATAACATTTTATAAATCAAGCTCAATCCATTTTAATTGTCATGGAGGGACAGTGGAGATCAATGAAGGAGAAAAGTATTGACCTACAGCTACTTGCAGGTTGTCTCTGATATGATACATTTGATAAAATACCACACATCTATACCAGCTAGTTATTAAAATCAAAGGATTTCAGCAGATCCTCCTTTCAGCTAATCCTCGCAGATTTCAAGCACTGAATCAAAGTCAGTTTTTTAAAATAAATCAAATTTTATTAGCCAAATTATCATAAACAAATACCAACCAGTCTGAGAGACACCTGAACATTATCCAGTGGGTGAGGCTAAAAGCCATGTTAGCATGCTATTAGCATTAGACTCAGTAGAGCTAAGGCTGCAGAGTTTTTTGGTTTTCTGTGTTGATATTTTGACCTGTTGGTGATATTAAATGTCAGAACCGGGATGGTTACGTGTTAAATTTCACCAGTATCAAAGTACAAAGTGTCAGATTTTACACTATAAATCTTAAAAGTGCTTTAAATCTGGATTCATGCTTAAAAACTACACATTAAAATTAAAAGACAAGAAATATGTGATGCGTTTTGCTTCGTGTCTCAAATCAGCCTGAAGAATATCAAAGATTCACAAGAAGACATTATTCAGTCTGTGGTGTCACTTAAATACGGCGTCACCATGTACCGTTACACCGTGACAGCGCCCAGTTTCTGCATCGTGGCGTCTTGGCCATCGGCGTGCTGCGCCGCAGCGGTACTCTGTTTGTACCAGGCCGCCAGCTAAACTGTGTAAAAACTGCACGCTACAAACTGTCCATTACCATCACAGTATTATGGTACTTTATAATAAATTAACAGCTGACATCAAACCACAAAAATAATCAGATATTAGCCACAAGAGGCAACAACATGGTTACGGGGCGTGTTAAATAACTGTTGGTTAGTTTAACACAGCACACAATGATTAACCTTATATAGTAACATCCACTCCTGAAGCTTAATTGAAATATTTATGTTTCTGGGCAAATGAAAGCTGAGCAAAGAGTCCATCCATCCACCCTGACCTCCACAGTCCGTCCCAGTAAACTGCTTGTGTTGGCACTACGTGTTGCCAGTGAACTCAAACCCTTAAAGCAAATTAGTTGCATATAAACGTCAACCATAAGCGCCAAGAGACACGTGTAACTTCTCAGCAGTCAGGTGCAGGGAGACGACGGCTCAAATCAACCTTTGACTCTATGAAGTGAGTGCTGGCAGGTTGGTTCCGCTCACGTTTAAACCCCCACGGATGGGTCCTAACCTTGGATGCTTTGTCTTCATGCGTCTCTAGAGGGGAGCAGAGTGGAATCATCCACATTCAAAAAGCAACCAGTAGAAAGGAGTGAAACAGCCCACTCTGGTGATTTTAACTCAACTTACTTCACTTTTCCACACATGGTTGTGTCTAGTGGAAAGTACCAGAGAATCCTGAGAATACTGTTCACCTACCACATGTTCAGTTTACTGTCATGAATCAACATAAAAAGGCACAAACTAACTCTAAATTCAGACCAGCAATACAATTTATCTTATCTTACATCTGACCCTCCACACTTTAACTGGTGCCAGAGTAGATTTGTGGAGCTGCTCGATAAGCCGACAGGGTGGCAAGACATTTCTAAAACTGGCACGGCGTTACTTCTTTGATATATATTCATTGAGGAAAACATGAAATAAGTTTAAAATGTATCATCATTCGGGAATATAATCCACATGCAGCTCCCTTTTACGCTCTTGAATATAGACATCAAAAGTAGACCGTAATCAAATTCACACGACGACTTCACACTTGTGTCCCTAAAAATGTGCCAGAAAAGGTTGAGAGGTTATAATCAACACCACACTGACGCTACGACACAAGCTGAATTTTTGCTTGACACGTTTTTCTGCTGCAACACGTTTGTAAAATACAAGATTAGCTGTTGTTTTTGTCGCAGTGCAGTTAGGGGAGGCACCAAGACCATATGTACACTGTGTGCAGAGAAATTAAGATAAAAGAAAGTTGGGATCCAATCTTAAGTATTTTGTAGAAATCTTGTGTAGCCTAACATTCATGCTATTGTTGATTCTGTGTCTTGTGTCTGTGTAGTGCAGGCTCTGTTTATATCGGCCATCTTTTGTATTTTCAATGCTTTTATTCTTAACGTCTGTGCTTCCAACAGGTGGAAATGAGCTTTTCTGGCTAACTTTGCTGGCATATTTTCAGAAATGTTACTAATATGCACTGTCCCTGTCAGATAAAGTAATAATAATAATAAAATCTGGTGGATTTTTACTGTGTTTATTTGATGCTATTAAAGGATCAGCTCACCCAAATTACACATTTTATTTGCTCATTTACCTCCTGTAGTATCATGTGTACGTTTTGCTTTTATGTGGCAACGTTTTGATATATTGTTCTTAAATTGACCTTCTGCTGCAAGAGGGAATAGTTGTGATCTTGTCAGTGAGTGAAAATGGGATTTTTTTTTTTCTCTCTACGCTTTGAGCACTATAAACAAAATCCCATTCACTTCCACTGTGTCGGGGTGGCAGCAGAAGTTTCAGAGGTGGATACCTCAAAACCTCAGCAGATAAAACCGAAATTATCTGCATGATTAGACGCCGTGCAGATAACCTGTTTTGCTGATTTAGGTGAACTGACCCTTTCATCTCTACAGCATCAGCTAACTTCAGGGTAACTTCAGTACAGAGCACTTATAAAGATGGGAATGGGTCCTGTTCCATGACTTGTCCTTGTTGTGTTCATATATAATATTAACTCTTTAACATTTTGTTTGTGCTCAGCAGTGAGGACCTGACTCTGTGCAGGTACATGGCAGAAAATAAAATATGTCTGTTGGCGGCAGCGTGCTGCACAGCGTGACTGACTGAGTGCGTGTGTGTGCGTCTGTAGAGAGAATAAGATAAACTGTATAAACCTCCCTGAAGCCAGTTCTCAGTCAACATCCAGACTTACAGGCACAATTTGCTGTTAAATCTTTAGATCTTCTACGTCACATTTTGCGTGTTACAATTAAAAGCCTATTTTTCACCCCAGCTGTGATGAACCATAAAAGAGACGTCTCTGTCCTTCAAATGTTTTCAAACTGAAAATATTAGAGAAGTAGTTCGACTACAATCAAGAGTTCAGAGCAACTTTTTTCTCAGTTGGAGTAAAATTCTCAAAAAAAGCTTTCAGCTATTGACAGAATACTTTCACTTCTTGTGAAACCACTTCCTCCAGCAGAGCAGGAGCCTGCGCTGAAGTTCAATCAACCAATGAAATGAAAAATTAATCACACCTTGTTTATTTCCCCTTACAAAATCATTAAGAAATTCCCAGTGAGCACATCAACACACACCGAATGCCTAATGGCACGGTGTTTATTGTCGGCTACAGATAAGTGAGCAGCTTGAGAAGCAGGCAGAAGGGCGACACGCTTGACTTGAGATGCCAAACATCCTCTTCACTCTGCTGAATTCACTCTGTGTGATCTTAAAATAAAACACCTTCTCCTCTCTGGTTTCAAGAAGCCCTTTT
The DNA here is from genome assembly GCA_002120245.1 of Maccullochella peelii. NCBI lineage: Eukaryota > Metazoa > Chordata > Actinopteri > Centrarchiformes > Percichthyidae > Maccullochella > Maccullochella peelii. The sequence continues at coordinate 3,089 of LKNJ01002970.1, read as the reverse complement.
CTTTCAAAGACCCAGACTCAGATCACTTTACACTTTATACTTTTATACTTTATAAAGACAGAGAGGCTCTGAGCAGCAGCAGAAGAGCAGGCGCAGTTTAAAAGCAGCTCTGACCTTGAAGACTTCTCCGTAGGTTCCTCCTCCGACTCTCAGCAGGATCTCAAAATCATCCTGAGGGTTCCTGGTGGAGATATCCAGAGCCGCCCTGTGGTGGAAATCCATCTCGATGTTTATGCTGCTAATAATCCTCCTCAGGCATGTCACTCACACACACACACACACACACACACACTCAGTGGCGTCTACATCTACAGGCAACACAACTGATGAACTGCCAGGAGAAGTGAGCGCTGAGTGTGAAGAGAGAGTTTCTCGTGTGTCGTTCAGCTGCTGTCACACACACACACACACACACACACACACACACACCTTCCTGTTTCTGTTTCTACGCCTGCTATCGATCCTCCCTACCTCTTTCACTCCCTCCCTCCCTCACACCTTCCTCCCTCACACCTTCCTCCCTCACACCTTCCTCTCTTCTCTCACAAGCTTTTTTTTTCTCAGCTCATTTGCATAATCCAATTCTGTTTCCTGTTGGCGGTGTGTGCATGTGAGACAGACACACAGAGAGAGAGAGAGAGAGTTTACGGCCTTTTGAGGCTTTTATTTTATGTTTTGTGTGACAGATTTGTGTGTTTGATTTGGTTTTTGTTAGTGTGTGTGTGTGTGTGTGTTCTTGTGAGGATCAACGTAAAGAAAAAAACTATTCAAAGATCTTTCAAGATAAAGAAATCGTCAGTTTTTAAAAAGCTAATGAGGTTAGAGTTAAGATTAGGATTAAAGGTTAAGAGCCTCATGAAGGCAATACAAAGGTCTGTGTGTGTGTGTGCGCGCGCGCGCACGTGCACACACACACACACACTCTGGGAACGTACGGGTGTCTACATATGTGTGACTGGTAGCTGATTAATGGCAGTTGTGCTGTTTGGGGTTTTCAGCGTAAGTTTCAGTCTCAGCTTCACGCCTACTGAAATGTCTCTGTTTGTGTGTGTGTGTGTGTGTGTGTGTGTGTAGGTGTGTGTGTGTGTTGCAGCTCTGCACTGGTGCTCCCTGTCAGCTTCCTGTTCAGAAGCATTTCCCCACAGATAAATAAGGGGCACCCGTTACATCCTGTCAACAAGTTAAAATCACTTTATTAGCTGTTAAATTGAAAATCCTTCATTCTTTATTAAACATTTATTGAATTGAAATCGTGTTTGCTTTGCAGGTGTGAGACATGTGCAAGCACCTCACAGCACTGCAGCATTTAATTTCATCATTTTTATCTCTTGTCCCCGGCCGGGTGTTAAAAGAAAAACCCTAAAAAATATAATTAAATGATATTTGCTGCAAACACCCTGAAGAGGAGACACAACAGAGGTGAGTGACCAGAACACAAACAATGCACATTACGCCACCGCACACTTAAACAGTGAACACTATTCAATCCATAGATTTGGCCAAGGTCAATACCCCCATGAGCAGATTATGCTAAGGTAACCAACTAGCCAAACTAAATGTGTTTGCCTTCAGTCACGTCCAGCTGCGAGGCAACTACACTGTCTGCAAAACACACGTTAACACATGCAACAATTTCAATAAAAAGTCAAAAGTTCTGAAGAAGCATACTGGCAGCTTTAAGCAGAGCTCTGAGCTGCATGCTAACATGCTGATGCTAAGCAGGTTTAATGTTTACCATGTTCACTATCTTAGTTTAGCGTGTTAGCATGCTAACGTTTGTTGATTAGCACCAAAACACGAAGGACAGCTGAGGCCGATGGGAGTGTCGATTGGTCATAAACCAAAGTACTGGACACATTAAAATGTTCATGTTAAAATGTTCAATAAAGTTATTACGATTCATCCTGAGGGGAACATGAACGTGTGAGCCAAATCTAATGGCAATCATCCAAAAGCTGTCAAGACATCTTATTGAAAAGCTTAAATGTGAACCTCACGGTGGCGCTAGAGACAAAGTCAGGGTTTACAAAAGTCTGTGGGATTAATCCTCTGGGGACCGTGAACGCCTTTGCAAAATTTAATGGCAATCCATCCACAATTTGTTGAATGATGAACCCACAGATCTAAAAACAGCCTCTGTGACATTATGAAAAGTCAGTAAAGCAGCTGAGTGTGTGTCAGTCATTAAGTAAAGTAAAAGTAAAACATCTTATAATGATACTATCTTCATCGTTTGACTTTTATCCTCCTTCTTCCCTCTGCTCTGACGGCTGTCAGCCAACAGTGTCACATCTGCCTCGTGGCTCTCAAACACCCACATGTGACAGACACATAACAGGCCAGTTAACCACAGTTAACTGCCTCGGCCTCAGCGCAGCCGCGGCAGCAGGACTGACGTGGCTATTAATACAGACGGGCACAAACCGTCCTCAGACAGCTGAGTGGGTAAAGTCTGAAAGTTTGCAGCTTGAGCTTGCGGGAACAGCGCGGGGCTGATGTTGTGGCCACGCTCGGTACTGCAGGATCACGTGACGCCCCCCCCAAACCACATCTCCTCATTACAAAAGGAGCGGCTGTAAAACGGTGAAGACATTTTCTTTAACACTTGAAACGTCTAGAAGAAGCCGCGTCATAAAATGATCATTAGGGCTGCAACTAACAGTTATATTTACCATCGATTTATCTGCCCATTATTTACTGGATTCATTGATCAATTGTTTGGTTAGACACACACACAGAATCCCGAACTGTCCAAAAACCAAAGATGTTTAATTTAATATTATAATGGACTAAGAAAACCATCAAATTCACATCTGAGAAGCCGGAAACCAGTGAATTTTTTTTTAAAAATGGCTGAAATGATTGATTAATCTTAATTTGTTGCCAATCAACCAATCGACCAATCATAGTAATTGATTCAGCTCTACAGGGGATGCTATGTTGTTCTATGTTATGTCATGTTACGTGGTTTCAGGCGCACCCGGACCAGACTCTGTCTCTCCCTCCACCCTGAAGCACTGTGCTGATCAGCTCTCTCCGGTGTTCACAGACATCTTCAACACCTCACTGGAGACATGCCGTGTGCCAGC
>LKNJ01002969.1:0-46869 GCA_002120245.1 Maccullochella peelii | reverse complement strand
AAAAAAAAAAAAAAAAAAAAACAACAACAAAAACAAACACTGTTGGACCAAAGGTTACTCACTAAATATCTAACAAAACTGCCGGGACTTCCATCCAGGCTGGGAAGTCTCAGAGGGAGTAGGGTACCAGCGCATCTAAAGAAACACAAACAGTCATGTACACCAGACCAAAACCAGGCTTCAGTACTTCAATCCTCAGTTCTGCAGATATCAATTAACACACTTTAAAAATGTACTCTTATAAGCAGGTTTAGGAGGACTGTCCCTTTAAGCCCTGGTCACTGAAGCCATGGGAATGTGGGTCACGTAGCTGCTCATAGAGGACAATATTGTCCTTGAGTAATTAACAGACATGGAAATGTGCAGAGTTGAACCACTCCATGTGTTAAACATTTCCACGGAGTAAGAGCTGGTACACCTGTACCTTTCCATACCTGTGACTAAAACCTTTTCTACACACTAAATAAAAACAGGACAAGCCACGACTGCAGAGCTTAACAGCTTAATATGCTCAGGAGGTTATCAACAGTTGTTTAGAGACTCACTGCTGTGTCATACAGTCAAACTAGCAAGGCTGGGATTCAGTGGGAAGAGAAGTTGGGAGGCATTTTAGGGATCTTTCATCAGATTGCAATTAAAAAGGCTTTTCCCCCTTTGTGTAGCTACACAGTCAGCTTATGTTCCAACAGGAACGTGGACAGTAAGTTGGCACCTTCGGAGGCGGCCATCAGGTCTGACAATTTCTCCAAGCAAATACCTTACATTCCTCTGCCTCTTGTACCCGACAAAATGGCCTATGTAATAGCTGCCTACTCTGCAGTGTAGCACTCCCCTGTGCTCTTACATTGTGGGAGGAAGTTGGATCACAATGAACTTTAAATGACCCAACAAGAGATATTTTCCATTGCTATTGTTACCAAAAGCCCTGCCCACTGCCTTGTAGTTAGCTGCACAATTGCTGTGGCATTTAGGCTGCAATTAGCTTAAAATATTAACACTTTGTACACCTATTCTCCCATATCTTGTTTATTCCAATTTTCAGCAGACATGATGGAACTTGTGTCAATGTTTAAAATAAATAAACCAGATCCAAACATGAAATAATGATTGATTTCAGACTGAAACACTGACATGCATTATGTTAAAATGTTAAAGTGGTTCATTACCACTTAATCTGCAGCAGCAGTCTAAATGAAAACCCTAGCACCAAGTCTTAGTTGGGATCAAACTCCATCTTAGGGTGCAAATTTGTATTTTGCTGTAATTATTTCTATTTCTTTAGTCCCGCTGTCGAGCAAAACATGGGTCTTTTATAAGAACATTTTATCCTCCAGCACATTGACAGGTCAATGACGCACAGAGCTCCATTAAAGGAAAAATTTATATTTCCCCATCTGAGACTCGTCCACAAAAAGGAAGCAATGAGCCAAAAACAGCCAGATGACAACCACAAAGAGGGATTTAAGGTTAAGTGCACGGTATTGTAAGGTTGCACCACATCAAGGAATTAACACATCACTTCCACTGTTGGCAGAGAGAGTCAAAGACATTTTCCACTTCAAAATGACAAATTTTATTACAATATAACTCAGGCTCCTGTTTCATAATATTAAGACTGGGCACAAAATGTGCAGCCAACAGCAACTTGAAGACTTGATACCTTGTTTGGCTTCAGCAACGTGTGTGCTGTTATTGTAATACCTCAGAGGACCACTGTGATTGTTTCAATGATCTGAACCTCTGCTTTTAACAGTGCACCATGTTATCAAGTTTGAAATTGCAGTGGTGCATCCTTAATTATTTAATTTGACTAAGTTTTAAGACTTTTCCTCGAGAATCAACTTCTTTGTATGTGATGAACAAATTGAGCAAAATAAAAAACATCTGCACACTGCAACTTTCACAAAAATCATGCATAAAAATCATGCATTTCATGGCAGCCATGCATGGGCGCAGGCTTTAATTTTGGGTTCCCTGTATTGTCAGACCTGAATTTGTAATTAGAAAAGGATACTTAAAAAAAAAAAAAAATAGAAGAGAAACACACCGGTTGGTCCCTCACCTGGGCGTGGAGGGCTGCAGCAGCGGCTGCGGCCGCCGGGTAAGTGAAGGCTGCGTGAGGGAGGCCTGGGGTTAGCTCAGTGGTGTACAGGGGGTAAGGAGTCCAGGCATCCGGAGATGCTGGAATCAGTGCTGCTCCTGTCAGATCATCTGGGGAAGTACAGGGCAAGAGGAAACAAAAAGCTGACTCACCTACCCTTGAACATACGTACTTGCATCATAAGAAATCAGTAGAGAGGCTAAAAATCTTTGAGAATGTGTAATCAAAACATACTACAATCAAGTAACTAAACCTCTTTTTGCAGCAATGGCTTGGACTCTAAACTAAAAGAAAATAAGTTGACTTTTACAACCCTAAAAAAGGTGCAGTCAGACCAGATTTCGCTTCCCGTTACGTGGAACACATTTGCTTCTTGGTCGCAAATTGACCCGCCTCTTTCCCTTCACACAGAGTTCAGTCTAATTGGACACTGGGAAGCTTTGCAGTTTCGCGTGTCAGTCAGTTTAAGAGCAGGTGGAGCAGCCCTCTCAATCAGGATATATTCATTATATTGTTTCTGCATGGTGAAATACAAGCAGCAGAGAAGAAAGGATGCCGTTTGGCTGCAGTGAGTCTAAGGACAGATAGGTTAATGACAATAAAATCCTGTATAATTTACAATTTGTGAAATGCTGTTTTTAGCTCCCATAATTTATATTTACAACCCTACCCACGCTGTTTGCTGTCCCCTCCTGCTTTTTGCCACACGAGTAAATTTCACCAGGCGAAATCTGGTCTGAATGCAGCTCAACACCTTTGTCAACCATCACCTGTCCAAAACTAATGAATCCAGCAGGCATTAAGGCAAAGAGAGCAGAGACAACTGCTGACTAAACCCTGAGAGAGGAATTTCCTAGCTGGACAGAAGCAAAGTGGCTGTCTTAAGAGTCGAGATGACACATGCATGTGGCGGTGAGTTAGTTCTTAATTTGTTAGATACTGTTTTTAACCTCTGCCCATTTGTCTTTAATGCCACAATACATTTAGACGGATTTAAAAGAGGGTCATCGAGTACTGGCATTGCCAAGGTGAGAGTGGATGAGAGAGCCTAGAGTGGTGCAGCCGTACAACTTACATGGGTCCCGTGCAATGAAGTGTGCTCCTAGAGCAGGGTGGATATTTGTGGGGTTCGGTGTGGCCATCAGCTTACTCTTTGCCATCTTCGTGTTGGCTTTAGCAAACTCTAAGCGCAGGGTCTGGGGACTTTCGGGGTCAAAACGGATACCCTGGGGGAGAGACGGAGGAGGGGGACATAGTATTGTAAGGGAGGTGGGCTGAGTTTGAGGGGCTGTAGCTCAGTAGTCTCACATGGCCTCCTTTCCTAAAGCCATGTTTCAACACTCAAGATGTATCCTTCAAGCTTCCCTCGAGCTAAAACACCGTTCTGTCCTCTACTGTGGGATGTTAAAACACATCCATGCCACTCAACTGCTTTCATCAAACTAAAACTGATTTTAAAAAGAAAGGTCATGTCTTCAAAATATTAAATAAATAAAATAAAGGGCAGACTGAAGGATACACTCCTGAAATATCTCAACATGCTTGCATCTCTTTTTCCTCACGATGAAATCAAGAGCACAGGCGAGTGGAGGAGTTCACCCCGTCGCACGAGCCAGGAGGAGAGGGAGACGAGGAAAAGGGCCAATGGTGAGACTTTTGAGTGTAATTCCTTTTAGGTGGTTTAAACCCTGCTTGTGTTCTTGTGCCCTAAGCGTTGTGCCCACATGCAGGTGAGTAGTATTTTGGTGTATGTGTGTCTGACTGCTGGTGTGTCTAAGAGGTGATGCTCATAAGGAAGGCTATAGGCTATGAGAGAGAAGTGTTAGATACTGCCAAACGTGGGCTACTGGGTGACAAAATAAGGGTTACACTACTGAAGATGTGTCCAAATAACACTACACATGTGGCTATAGAACAAGTATTACAGTAAAGCAGTGATATGCAAAATAAGGAAAGCTATACCAGACTAAGAAGGGATGTGTATCAAGGTCAAAGTAAACTACCGTAAGGCTACGGGATTCTGGCCTCTTTCCAAAAATGGCCCCTGCCATTGAATTATAAAAGACAAAATGGGTTGGCTTTGAGGAATTTTATAGGAAAGAAAAATTTTCTAAACTCCCACTTTTTAGGTTTCAGCAAAGGTTAGAACAAATCTAAGAAACACAAAGCAACATATTTAAAGATACCTTAAAAAAAAAAAAGGGGGGGGGACAACAGACTTCCGAGAGGAAATAAAACAAAAAAAAACAAGTCAATGCTTACATTTAGTGCATTTTTCGCAGCTTCAGCTCCAGATCGACTGTCAAAGGTTACAAACCCGACAGGCTGGAAGGCAAAAGGGAAGAAACACACTGTGACAACCGACCCCATCTTAACACTGCATTTTTGTCAGATATCACATCGATTATTTAGGCATTTTTATATAATAGTCATGCTGTGGTAGAAAATCCTGTGTCAAGAAAATCAGCAAGAAAAGAAGATAATCCATCCCCCCTCTTTTTTTAGCCAGTGCTGGCATTACAAAGAGCCAACGCTGCCTGGTCACTCGTTTAGTATAGCATTAAAGAAGTTCCTTCCACTGATTGAAAGAGTCTCACCTGTTTTGATGTTAACTTAATCAGTGACCCTTCATAACCCTGCGGGGAAGAAAGATAGCCAATTATCCACCCTGGAGTCACATGCAGGAAGTCAGACATGAACACTTCGATATATCGAGAGTTAACCTGCTGGTGTGCACCTTCAGCTCGAGAGCGGGTCATCATGGATCTTTAAGTGACAGTGCTGTACTTACATTTGTTATGGTAAAATAAGGAGAAACTTGCACATTTCCAACAAACAAAAAGCTGCCTTCACTGATTTCACTACAAATCAAACTATCCTCACAGCTGAAAATAAGAAAATGAAGACCATGTTTGGTTTAAAGGGGAAAGCACATTATATCAGATCTGAGGGTTCTCTCTTTTTGCACTAGTTTAAGCATGACTTATAAAATAAAGCCACTGATTTTAAATCAAGTTTAAAAAAATAAAAAAAAGCAGCACAAGGGTTGGTTAAAGCAGGAGCAAATTCCTGAGAAACGAAGGGGAATTTTGCCTGACCAGAGTATTGATCGATGGGATCTCTCCTGATCCTGATTTACAGCCATGGAAAATTAAACAACTTTCGCTGGCTGTGCTAAATCCTTAGCAACAATCCGAACCAGATTTAGCTTCAGTATTTCAGAGTAGAAAAACAGAGGTAGAATACAGTCAATATTAAAAAAGGTTTCTCTTGTAAAAGAAAAAAGGTTTTAATTTGGATCAAACCTGATGTAAACCGTCTGTTTACATCAGGTTTATGCCTATTTGCACACACTGCTGTGTTTGCCTACTGCAGAAGCAAAGGGCAAGAAGTAAACTGTTACAATGACTTAAGAAAACAAAACATTTCAGTGGTTTCATAATCTCCGAATGTTACGAGGGGAAATAAAAATTCCCCTACATGGTGGGCGAGCTGGGTCACGGAGAGGGTTGATTGGCCAATCGCAAGGGCTACTCATTTACACATTCCACAAGATCACCCATGTGCGAGGGATACCACTTCCAATTTGGTTAGTTAGGACACGGGTGGGAGGGGGTGTTTATGGAACTGAAGTACAGTCAAAAAAAAAAAAAAACACAGAGCAATGGACAAACAATGATGTGGCCTCATTTCCATATATACAAATATGTGGACTTCCATTAACAGGGGGATTGTTTGATGCAGCTACAAAACAAGCTGAAACTGAGTGAGCGGAAGCATCAAGTGCTACAGGCAGTAATATTACTGCATCATGAAAAGTGGTTTTAAGAAGGGATTAGTTGCATCTTCAATACTTTAATAAAATCGGGCTTCTTCTGTGTGCAGATAATCCTTTTAAAACACTTTTCATGACTCTTTTCCAGCACCTGGCACACAGCAGCTACCTTTGCTTTATTTTTAAAGAAGCGTGAGAAGTCTACTCATTTATATACACCCAATCACAAAATTTGCCTCAGGTGGCTTTACAATCTGTACAACACACAACGCCCGCTTTTCCTTAGAAATATGTCATGTTGTAACTTACCTTAAAAGGTCTGAAGAGAAGGTAAAGTTCCCGTGGTTTGATATCGACTGGTAGGCCACTGACAAACAGTGTTCGTACCTGCAAACAAAAAGCAAAACTGCATTTGGTTAATTGGAGGTGACCCATTTAATATTCAGTGTCTTGTCTTCATTCTCTAGAGCAGAGCAGCATGTGGGACAAACTGAGCTGCACAAAATAAAATTATATATCATTAAAAAAAAAATCATACATCATTCCTCCTCAATAATAAACACAGTTGTTCTGTATATTACAAGTGTTGCTAAAGATTTCATCCTTTAAGCCGTTGGTTCCCAACCTTTTTTGGTTCCTAAGCCCTTAAAATCAAAATCATGTCTTCTGGCAACCCCTCATCATTTTGCACGTTTACAGGTTGTGAGCAATTCAACCGAAGAGTGATTATTCCCACCAAGATTGTTTTATTTGAATATATTAAAGGCCTCGAAAGAGGTAAAAGTAATTCATGTCAAGTAACGAATAAAGCACAGACTCGAATAAAGTCTGAAAAAATAAACTTCACTTTGCACAATAGAAATGTTTCCTGCTTTACTTTCGCCACCCGTCAGATTTATCAAGCGACCCCTTGGCTGTCTCCGGACCCTCAGGTTGGGAACCACTGCTTTAAGCCCTTGTCAAGACCCAAACAGACGATGTGATAAAACGGATTTCAAAAATAATCCCTTAAGATTTATTATTTGTTTCACTAAATTTGATACATCCCGTCATTCCTCCGTCATGTTACGAGCTAAACGTCGAGCATAAGATGGTCTTCATCCTGCTGGGGACCCCTGGATCCCCTTTCAAGGACCCCTGGACTTGCACTGACCAGATATTTACGGCTGATGTGTACGGTCCAGTGTGGCCGGGGAAATTGTACGGTGCGAGGCCCATTAGTTCCCAGCCGGTGGGGAGGCCCTCAGTACAATGGGGCTGCCAGACGAACAGCACTGGACAACAGAGCACAGTGTGACGCCATTTCCTTCCTCTGACCCGCGGCCCCAACCCTGCCGGCCCTCTGGCATTTTTCAGGTGCCACACAGCAGCAATTCTCAGCCCTTTACAAGTCAGCACATACAGCAATTGAAGGCCGGCTCAGCTGGACACAAAGTCAATGGAGATGTTTTAATCTGTCTGTAAAGTGTGTAAACATGAAGCTGTGGTGGCGTCCAGGCACACTGTATTGTTTATAATTAAATCTGAAATGCAGTTATATATTTAGGTGAATTTCTAGAAACAGGCTGACAAGATGCTGTATCTTGATTTAACAGGGCTTTAAAATGACTTGAGGGATTTTATTTGACTTTTAAAAATGCATTTCTGGCCTGTTTGCTTGATCTTTGCTCTTAATTACAAGGAGAGACAAAAAACACACGAGCAAATTAGGCTAAGAAAAGTCAAGTGGCCACATGTAGCTTTGTTGTAAGACAATGGGAACAAAGGAGGACCAACAAAAGGCCCAGTGCTCTGCTCAGTGTCTCTAAGGAGTCATTAAAGGAGGAAACATAGCTGGCCACACAGAACTGAAGAGTGGCAGCTGGAAAAAGTCAACATGGATCATTTTACAGGAAATTCAGTGTATTTGAAAATGTTTTATTACCATCCTGATTTTTTTTTAAATATATATACACAAATAAGGATGTCATGTAGGTTTCAGTTTCATGATGACTTGGAACCTCTTCACAAATCAAACGTGGGGATACTGAGATTATTGCAGCGTTTGTATGACGCATCTTTATTTGTTTGGCTCCCGGATGCAGACAAACAGCAGCTAATGTCCCGGCATTAAACTGTGGATGCTGAGGAAGAGAGTGAAAAAAGATTCAATGGATAATTGGAAAATTAGGAGGCGCACAAGATATTTAACTTACAGGACTCCCCCTTTTCCAATACAGACCGGGCCGCTGATTTTACCCCTTTAAAGCGTTCTCTTTTTTTTTTTTTTTTAAAACCAACTAAAAAAAATTGGATTAGATTGCTGGTTTTTCCACCCAAACATAAATCCCTATGAAACCTTTATGCAGTACTTGTCACATGCAAACAATATGGAGGTAAAATACTAGAATTGGGTGTTCAATGAAATATAAAAAAGAAAAACATACGGTAAACCGCTTAATTGATTCATGTTAGTAGTCATTTGCTTTAATTATTCTACACCTGGTGACACATTTTAATCTGTAAAAAAAATGAGACGCCACTGCAAGCTTTTAGAAGTAAGGAAAATAACATGTAGGAAGATATTCCTGAACTGTTATCTGTCCAATGCGCTAACTTTTGATACTCCAGTTGAAGTAGTTTCGCCCCTTTAAAATCGCGCCTTCCTCGCTTCCTTTTAAACTGCTTCAGGACTTCATTGGAGAGCGAAAAAAAACCTAGTATAAGCTAATGGCATTTCACAACTTGCAAGCAAAACTTACAAAAGTTTGGTTTTTATTGGGCCGTCATTGAGCTTGAACACGAGCGGGTGGAAGCGCGGAGCCGCAGAGGCATTAAACTTCAGCTAAACTCACCTCCTCTTCGATGGAAACGTTGTTATTCGGCTCTGCGTCAGCTTTGAGACTCATGTTGACGGTCGCCTCAGAGGCTGCTGCACTGAGTATCAAGTCTTTCTTCGTTGAGTGATATTTCCCCCAAGTGCGCCTGAAGCTGCAGTGAAAGTCCTGGTGGCGTCTGAACTTGAGGAGAGAAGGTGTGCCGAGGTGAGGTCGTGCAGACGAGGACGACGAGGTATCCGAGGATGCGTTAGTAGTAGAAGAAGTAGTAGTATTGCGAGAGAGAATCATTCATAAAAGGGAGGAAAAGGAAAGAAAAGAAACACAGACACGCGCTAAACTAAAGGTGAGAAGGTGGATTAGTGCTCCGTGTGTGAGGGTGAAAGATGGGGGGGAAAGAAGTGCGCGTAAAAAACCGAAAGCCTCTGCGCTCACATCAATGCCCTCAGCAAGAACTTGGATTGGGATTGTGAGGAGCAAGAACAAGTAAACTTTTCTCATTGGCGCGCGCGTCTCTCTCTCGCTCTCTCTCTCTCTCGCTCTCTCTCTCTCTCTCTCCTTCTGTCCTTCCTCTCTCTATCTTCCCCTCTCTCATTCACCTCCTCCTCCTCCTGCTTTTCAATTTGGTCATCAATTATGTTGGAGTCCGCTGTGAGCCGTAATCAAGCTGCAGATCCGCCTCAGCTGTTGCAGGAAGATCCGGCCCCTCCGCCTCAACATCAGCGTTTCTATGGGACCCGGAGAGCCAATGGTAACTTAACCAAAACCTCAAACCTCTCAAATTTATATTAGCCTAGAATTTAAAAATATACTATTATTATTATTATTATTATTATTATTATTATTATAATATGGAACTTTTTTGTTTTTTTACATTTTGTTTTTTTCTGTATGTCTGTATCTGAAACTTTCTTGACCTCCCATAAAATAAAAAAAGTACCCACCTAATAAAACTGTTTCTGTGTGAATTCACTGACAACACATTTAATTTACTTTTATTTATTTAATTGTATCGTTTATATCATGTAGTAAAACATTCATGATCATCTACTTAATAACCCACAATTTAAGGGCAATTTTATTTATGTAACACCTTTCATTACAGGTAAATGTGCTTTACATTAAAGTGCATATACAGCAACAAGGATTTAAAGGATTACTATTGATGATAGGGTTATACTTTAATGTTGATATATTGTTATACTTATTTATATTAGTGCTGAATTATTCCAGTCCAATCATAGTAAAAAAAAAAAATACTAAACTGACATTTAGTAGTTCAATATGTCCAGCTATTTGAATTCATTTGAGAAGAGCTTCACCTTGATAATCGACAGCCAATTGTGATTTAACCTTTTTTTTATGCTTAAGGAAATATTTCCTCAGTTGCAACACACACACACACACACACACACACACACGCACGCACGCACACACGTATTACTTGATTTGATGTGTTTAATTAACAGATTAATAAATACATGAACTGATAAGCCTTGTTTACAGTGATATAATCTAATAATTAAAATTATATTCAATCAAGAATAATAATCTTTATCTGTGCCATTCAAAATGTAAATCAATAATAATAATAATAAATCACACCTGTATGTGTTTTAATCATCGGACCCAGGCTGATGTAAGAGTGGCGTGGCTGGAGAAACGGCGCGTGTTGTGTATTGAGGCTCGGCCCTGGATGTGAGCCAGGCGTGCAGTGTGTTTCCTCACAACAAGGCAGCTCTCAAAGGCCAGACAGTTTCCTGACTTTGTATAGGAACACAATCAGGCCTGTGGGGCGAGGAGGGCGGACGTATTCTCACTGTGCTTCTTCAGTGACTTGATCTAAAAATAGTGAAGCTCTACTGTGTTCTCAGTGTGTTTCTGTACATACTGAACACATAAATATATATACACATACCTGTAGAGATTAGACGCACAAACAGATTACTGCAGGGCAAAGCTTCAGTGACAGATGAGAAACACTGAAAAGTAATATGTATTTATCTCAGTGTTAGGGCCTGTTATTGTATTTCAATGCAGCAGTAATTTTTTGACAAAGCATTGATTATAAGCAGATATCAAAATTGAGCTGAAACAACAGTCAATTAATCAATAAGTCGATCGACAGAATTAAAACGCCAAACATTCACTGGTTCCAGCTTCTCAAATGAACATATTTGCTGCTTTTCTCTGTTTTATATCCTTGTAAACTGAATATATTTAAGATTTGCACTGCTGGTTGGACAAAACAAGACAAGACAATTTTATAGAACAACCAACTAATCGATTAATGGAGGAGATGCATATATATCGATAATAAAAAATAATTGTTAGTTGCAGCCCTAAGTGAAATCATGGGAAGCAGCAGCTTGTCCTGATTGATTTTAGAATTATACACATTTCTAAATGATTTAATGAGGAAAAATCTCTTTTAATGTGGGAAGTTATCAATAGATTTATTACATTAACTTAAAAATTAGGTATGTATGACTGATTTGTTTAGCTGAAGGCCTCTTTTAGGAGCTCAACTGTGTGCTCCTCGTGGTGTTGAATTATAATCTGTTCCGGCTGAAGTAAAGGTCAGGTGGCTGACGATGATGATGTTGTTTTAACTGCTGATAATTGGATTGGATGATTTATGTTATCATTTGATGTACATTGTTTTATGTGAGCTTGTGTGGCAGCTTTTAGCATGTTTTACATATTTTTCATATGTGTTTTGTTGTGACTTATGCAGGGTTGGAAATTAACTTTTTAAAATGTGAACATCTATCCACCCACAGATAAATGTTCAAAGTCACCAGCCACTCAATAGTAAATCATTATTCTGTGTCTGAAGTCTACCAGCCACTTTCATATTTTACCAGCATTTGGCTGGTGGCTGCTGCTAATTTCCATCCCTGGTCTTATGTCCAAGTCTGTGGGTGTCTGTTATGTGTTTCACTTGGCTGCCAGACACATTTCCCCTTGGGGACAATAAAGTTCAAACTGAAAGTACGGTACAGATCTACGTTTTATAGGGTTAAACCACAATACAGTAGATATGCCGAGATCTGCCTTCAGTCAGCAGCTGTATTATACAAAAATGTTAAGGAACGACATATATTACGCTCTGTTTGTCATTTTAGTAACACTCGCTGCCTATGAAATACTGACTGTGCTGCTGAGTGCACAGCAGGCCACCATCTTTATGCACCTCGTCCACAGATACAGGACTTATTACATCAAACTTAATCCACTCTCTTTAACGTCTACTAACAGAAGACAGAAATAAATATGATCATAAAGAGTTTGATGTCTTGTTATGCATAACAGTAAAACACAGTTCATTTCTTTAAATATCAGTTTGATTATTTAATAACTGCGTACATTTGTCATTTTTTGATATCAGAAAATATTGTTATTAATATCAGAATAATGATTTCAACCATTTTGTCCAGCCCTATCTTAATATGATGAGACTTTTCTAAATCTTTAATGATTTGCTTGAAACAAAGGCAGATTATTTCCATTGTTTGAGAACATAAATGTAAAAAATTTACTTATTTGTATCACCTCTTATTTCTGACGAAAGAGACCATTTATTAAATCACTTAAACTGTAATTTAAAGCACATTCTCTAAACTTGGCAACCTGAAACATGTTTTTTTGATGTCTTTGTTTTGTGTCTTTAATGCAACCGTCTAAAACAGGCATCAGTGGTTGAAGAACATGGACCAAAGGCATACGAATGCTCAAAAAGCAAAAATGAGTCACTGAAGCTCTGAACCTTTTATGCCCAAAGATGTCACTGCCATCTCCCTTGCCAAAGATAGCTTTGTGTAGATGTACTGCGCAAACTATGTCTTATTTATATGTCTCTTCGGTTGTATTTTAAAGGAATGCTTGACGTTGTTTTGGAGCTAAATTCAGAGGCCTCTTCCTTCCAAGTTTTGGCATTAGATGATTGAGAGCTGAGACTTTTATAGTTTTAGTTAGTTTTAGTTTTTACACTAAATGGATTGCTTCAGAACCTCGCTGCCTTTTAGGACTCAAATCGCTGCTGCTGCTGCTTCTTCTGCTCGTTAATTGAAGAAACGGGAGAATAGTCTTTTTTTATGGATGACTGTCTTCTACTTTTATGTCACCACTAGAGTCCCACATGTCTCAAACATTGCTGTTGTCAGTTCTGAAATACTGTAGCTGTACGATAGATTGTTAGGACTAAATGGTGTCGGTTCAGGAAGCCGTCATGTCCGTAAAACTGCACGAGAAATATTCTTTTGCAGGCTCTCTGTCAAACGAATTATTTGTGTTAGATATAGTTGGACAGTAATGTATGTTAGTGGTTCCCAACATCTTTGGCTTAATACAAAGAAATACCACTTGTGATCTCTTGTCACAGGTTGCATGTGTCCATGATCTGAACCAAACAATGATTTTGCCTTCTAAGACTGTTTCAATTCAATTCAGTTCAGTTTTATTTATATAGCGCCATATCATAACTAAGTTATCTCAGGGCACTTTTTCATATAGAGCAGGTCTAGACCGACTCTTTATATTTACAGAGACCCAACAGTTCCCACCATGAGCAACACTAGGCGACAGTGGCAAGGAGAAACTCCCTTTAACAGGCAGAAACCTCGAGCAGAACCAGAACCAGGTTCTGGGTGGGCGGTCATCTGCCTCGGCCAGTGAGAGAGAGAAAGAGAGAGAGAGAGCAAGAGGAAAGAGAACATACAGTAGTACAGCACAGTACAGTTCTACATACAGATGTAAAGTAATAGTAGTGCTAATGGCATTGATATTAATATTAATAAAAATAATACTAATAGCAATATTATAATAGTAATAATTAGACCAATAACAACAATAGCAGCAGCGGCCGCTGAGCAGGAACACGGGGGCAGCAGGCGGCCTGCAACCACAATCTTGCTTGATTTGAATAATTTTAAGAGGTGAAACTCTAGTAATTCAAAATAAAATAAAGCTAAATCCAAACATGAGAGGAAAGTTTAAAAGATAAACATCATTTTGTGTAGCAGAATGTTTTCTTGTTCCTTCCCTATAGTAATTAGCTCATGACCCCTTCAAGGCCATCTTGTGACCCCTTGGAGTTGTCTCAACCACCAGGTTGGGAACCGCTAATCTACACTTGTTGTAATGTATGATTCTTCTCTAAAATATCAGATTAATGCCTATTACACTGCAAAAGCAATGTCCTACCCAGTGATCTACTCCTTTTAACCCCTCTGAATTCATATGTTTCACTTTTCATGTTTTCATATGACATTTTACCAGACAGCTTATTTTCTGGTTCCTGTAGAAGAATTTAACATCTTAAACTCTAATTCTAGTGCAGATCCCATGGTTTCCGAAGATGTAAATACGTTAGACTAAATTTGGGGGAAAATATTTAGGAGGAAGGAATATTTCCATTTGATAAAATAGTGCAGCCATAAAAAGTCTTGGGTTTGAATGTTTCTCTTGATATAAAAACCATTTAGCTTCAATCAGCAGCTTAAGCAGAATATACTGTATATGAAATATCAAACAGTGTGGAATAAGATTGTTTCAACAACATTAGAGCTACTTAAGAGCAAATAAAAGCGTAAAACTGGATGTTAAGGAGTTAAAAGGATTACCACAAAAACCAATATATTTCACTGAATTACCTTTATCCACCAGATAACCTGAACAGTTCAGGAGCATTAAATCAGATTTTCCCCCCTCTCTTTCTACCCACAAACACCTGACAGAAACCGAGACTGTATAGCTCAGAGGCTCTGGATAAGCCTCATGTTTTATTTGTGAAAAGCGGCCCCATTGTCCCATAAGTCACCTCGCACAGCACTCTTCTGCTTCACGCCACACTGAGCCTGTCCTCCTGCGTTAGCGTCACCCGCTGCTAAAGCACTTAGCTTGTGTTCTGCGTGTCCTCTGTGGTACAGCCAAACATCCATTTGGAGGACCTGGGAAGCTTTGATGCTTTTTCACCCACACACAGAGCGAGGGAGGCGTGGGACGCATTTGTGAGTTTTTGTGACTACTTTGTCCAATAAATAACCCTCTTCACGAATACTTTAAAGCTAATCAAGGACATGAATGTAGCCATGCTTCTCAGCCCAAACAGCATGATGGGTATGAAATTGGATTTCTTCAACTGAGAGATTTTATTGAAAGAGTTTAAACCAATAAAATCTGTAATGCCCTATTAGCGAGTGGTAGCACCAGTTTTCCATTTGGTTGCCACACTTGTCAGACATTGTCACACTCGCTGTGAGAGCCAGCAAGGACAGGAGGAGGGCGGAGAAGCTCCCACGTCTGCTGGAAATCAATCAACCCTCATATACCGCACTGCTGATACATGCATCAAACATACCCCTGTTTATGGTTTGTTTTATTGGTAGAAAGTATATTTAAATGTTAAGGTGACGCCATTTGTGTCACAGCAGTAAGTGAATTTCCACTTAAGTGACAGAGTTTCGTGGAATTGCAGAGTGGAGACAGTTGTTCCAGCAGACGACATAAATTACGATTTAATGCTACGCTTTCATTTGATGTCACAGCTGCGCTCCAAAGCATCTTCACAGCTGCCATTTTCCATCACCTTTTTGTTGTAGACAAAGTTATTAAGGAGGAATTTTTGCAGGAGGCATATTTTTAATAGATGATTGTTAACAAAATGGAGGAAGTAAACAAGTTCTTTCATTAGCAGTTGAGTTATTGAGTAGTTGTCCTTTTTTAAGCTATTGTTTCATCCATCATGTGCATCACCACTAGCTAAATTAACCTTAACCAACAAAACACCACTGGCTTTCTCACTGGTTATCAACGAGCTAAAATTGGGTATTTAAAGGAGCATTTTGGGCCACTAGGAAACAAACAGACAGACACAGTATAACTCTGTAAATCTGTTAGGCCTACTTACGCATCTAGAAGACACGCAGCAATGTTAGCATTCATCTGGAGGTGTGTTTCTGTCCAATATTCACTCTCCTTTTAGCTCGGTTTTGGTCTCCATTGACTCCTGAAGGGTATCTGGCTCCTTGGCTTCAATTTTCTTCACCAGCTAGTCGCTAACTTTGTGGGTCAGATGTTTTGTCTGCGGTTTGATGCTAAGCGGGGAGGGTACTGTCGTTCATCACAGCTTGTTTTTTCTGAAAAACACAAAATGTGAATGAGGAGACTGAACCATGCAGCACATATGCCATAAAACCAAAACAATAAGCTAAAAGTGTCTAAAAAGGGCCTTGAGCTGCGAGTTTAGTTTTTAATTCTGTTACAAAAAGTAATTTGATTCAGTTTTGATATAAAAAATAAAAAAATATTAATATAGCTTTAAAGTAGATTTATGTGATATTTAGTTATATGAATGCAATGATTAAACTCTATAGTGATGATTACATTTTGGGTTATTGTGGAATACTGAATCATCAGTAAACCCAGTTGTATTGAAAAACTGTTAAAGACACAAGACCAATCACCAAAATCTGTTGTTGCATCAACAATAGCAGGGTGAAATTAAAGGGTGAGCTTGAAAGAATTGGGTAAATAAATTCAGCTGTTTCAATTGTTTCACATTTGGATGAATTTTAGTTGAGTGTTTCGTAGCTGACTGCATCACCCAAAGGTTTTGCGGTTCTGATGATGGGACATGTTTATAACTGATGGCGACATAATTCTGTAGTATTGTTAAATTATCCCGGAGACTCTTGTATGTATGTGTTGAGGAACATTGAGGTTATTGTTTAATGGAATAGTTTGACGCTTATTCACTTCCTTGCCTGGAGTTTGGTTAGAGGAGCGATGCCACTCTTATGTTTATGCACTAAATATGAAGCTAAAGCCAGCAGGTGATTAGCTTAGCTTAGCATGAAGACTGGAAACGGGGGGAAAACAGTTAGCCTAGCTTGATTTCTTGATTATTGTTTTCTCTAGAAAATGACTGAAAAACAGAAAATCCTCACATGTGAGAAGCTGGAGCAGTGAATGTTTGGTATTTTTGTTTAAAAACTGACTTAAAAGATTATTTGATCAAAATAGTTGCCGATCGACTAACTAAAGTTTTCTGTCAATCAACTAACTTAATCGACTAATCATTTTAACTGTACTTTAATGACCGCTGTTTTGCATACTCGTACAGTTTACTGGGGCACTTTGTTAATGTTTTAGTGTTTCCTGCTAATTACACGTCAAAATGAAATTTGAAAAAGGTCTCACAATCTGGATGAATGTAAACTTCACTAAATTTTCTAGTATTAATAGTAGTTCTCATTTTTAGCTTTAGATGATTCAATCCTTAACCAGCTGGACTGCACTAACCTCTGCACAGCAGCTGGAACAAACCATTTTCTTTCTCCATCACCTCCTGGTCCAGATGCACACCACTGACTATCTGTCTTTCATGCGGCTCACTATGAGAAAAGACTGAGAAATAGTTCACAGCCTTACTGCAGAGGCCTTTGGATGAGGTTTCTCAGTGACACTGATGATGTAAACCATCGGATGGAAGCAGGATGTGTTTGTGTTTTCCAGCATTAATCATTCGTAAGGAAAAAGAAGGTCTCGGCTACATCAGAGCGCCAAGGCTCAAAATATATTCAATCTGTCGTTCGTCTTCCTAACACTTGTCGAACACAGTAACCCCAGTTCATTGCCTCCACCACTCCTTGATCTCAGGACTGTTATGCTTTCTACAATGACAACAAAGTCAGTGCCAGCAGTGACTGTGTTTATTGTTTCATACAAAGCAGAAAACAAAACTATGAGCTAAAAAATGTTCCGAAAGATTTGCCAGATCGGTGGGACTACTGTGAGATTGTGTGTTACATATTGTTTGCAACTCAGATATAAAAACAAATCTTTTTTTCCTCTTTTTCCTGGCAGTTTGTCTGTCTCTCTGTCTTTCTCACACACACTTTTTTGGGGGGATGTTGGACAACAGGACAGAGATGACCTTATTCTTGATCTTATAACTTGTTGAAACAAACTTAAATCAAAGTATTTCCTATTATACTGAAACACTCCCAATCTGAGCATTCCTGACAAGAGGAAATGCTGAAGAAATGACCCGCTGGGACCATTTAAATAGTCATTTTCTCATGAAGTGAAACTAGCAGATAAAAAATAAACTGAGATTTTACTCAACATGGGAAAAACATGCCAAAATTAAACCCCCTTCTGAATCACATCCCCAAAGCACAGAGTCATGTGAAATTAAAAAAGTCATTATTTAAAGACATGTGAAGTGGCTAAAAACTCAATGAACACAACAAACCAGCTGATTTCTTCATATTTCAGAGGTGGTGCTGTATGAAATGCAAAGTAACTGTGTACTTGGTGAAAAATAAACACTTTCACAACATCCTCCCTCAGCAATAAGGCCTTCACTTCCTGTTTGTGTATGGAATATGGGACACAGAGGGTTATGCTATTTAAACCAAAGGGCAGCAGATTCCCAGCTAGCAGAGGCTAGAGGCTGGTGGGATCTGAAAGTCTGCTGCCAGCTTCTCTAGGGGACGTGAAGTGGGTGGGAAAAGGCAGAAAGCAGGAAAATAAGAAGAAAAAACCCCCAAGATAATCATGCAAAAGAGAATGGAAAAGAGGATAATTAACCAGAGGGGGTGGTGGCTGGTCAGGCAACTGACCCTGTCCTTACTTTCTGTAAGACGTCTTTGAGTATCTTCAAAAGCGCTCTATAAATAAAATGTATTATTATTTGACTCTATAAGAATCAGATCATTGTCACAACACAGGGCAACGTTATTATTATTTGCATGGTGATATGTTTCTGTCTTCATTAACTGGCTCACTCATTCTGTAATGACAATATAGCTTTCAGAGTATATTTCTCTCTGATGTTGCTGCAGTTTTGCTGATGCCAAGAACAGGAAATAAAAATCATAAATGACCAAATTCCTCTTTGATTAAAGGGCACTTACAGAAATAGTTCACCCTAGTTTGCTGTTTTTCCGAGAGTGAGATTAAAAGATCAATATCAATCTTCTGTCTGTGGAGTTTTTGGACTCTGATAGCGCTATGGAGCAGTTTTTTTATGAGTGGGTCCCCATTTTGTTTGTCTTGTGAACGCACACAAGGACACACGCACATGCACATTATTCTACTGTTCAACAGGTGACAGTAACGCACAAAGAAACACTGCAAGCTACCAATGCAGATTTTAAAATGTAAAAGAAATCGACTTTAATGCATTTCCTTCCTCATTTGTAAACATGTTTGTTAGACCTCAGAGATACACACAATGAGTTTAGGTGAGTTACGCTGAATATAAATGTAGTTAGCCTAGCTTAGCATAAAGACTGGAAGCAGCTAACAGCTAAGAAGGGAACAGCTCTGTTGCAGGCAGAAATAAAGGTGAAAAAAGTGTCCACCAACACCTCTAAAGCTCATTAACATGTGGTTTGTTTAACCCATTAACAAACAGAAAGGTAAAATGACATTTAGTGGTTTTGGGGGGAGTTTGAGCAAAAAACTCAAATCACTTGTTTCTTGGCCCGTTGCCTAACTCTTACTGAAATCTTTAAACAAGCTTTTGAGATATTCTGCTGAATAACAAACTGATAAACAAATGGGACCAAAACCAAACCTCCTTGGTAGAGATTAAGTTCATGTGAAAAAGTTCATCTACTTTATTTACAGATTAGGATTCTTGGATTGAGGAAGCTACTTGTAGATGTCAGTGCTGAACCTGCAGACAGAGGAAAGACATGATTAATTGAACCACTTTGTCACTTCCTCAATCCAAGAATCCTAATCTGTAAATAAAGTAGATACACTTGATAAAACTAAAACTAAAAATCTCTCCAGAGACCAAATGAAAAAGAAAACCTGGCTGATTTCTCTTGCTGGATGCTTTAATCTGAGTGCTCCATGTCATTGTGTTTGCATGTAGCTGTAATATCTAAATGCATAATGAGGATAGTGTGTAGTAGCCTGTAGATATTCAACCAGTGCAGGAGTTTCAAAGACAGGAAGGCCTGTTGATAACAATCAGACCCACCATGTTCCTGTTAACGCCCTCCGCCTGCAGGCACTTTCTGCGGTACCCAAACAGAGCAGACCATCTTCTCTTGCAAATTAAAAAAAAAAAAGATGTTTGGACTTTTTGCTCAGCTGTGAGACTCGGCTATGTTCTCTTTTTGGGCAGCGTCTCTGGAATGTAAACTACCCACCACCCACTCTTAAACACAGAAGACTTCATAACAACTGTGTAATGGTGTGAGGCCTAATGAAATACAGTGGAAAAAGCTCATTTTTCACATGTAAAATTTCACATAATCACATGCCTAATAAAACTAATTGAATTTGACATGATTTGGATTCAACTAAACAACTACAATTATTACTGCTGCTGGATATTATTTCTCATGGGGAATTCTTTAAATGAACCGTGGTCACTTCCACTTATTAGATTAGCAGTGTATGTGTGTGTGTGTGTGTATGTATTTGTGTTGTGTTTGAGGTCGTCACTTTGAGGCAGATTTGTGTTTATTGGGTTTGTATGAAGACGTATGTGTGTCATGCTGTAGACTCGACTGAACTTTTCTCAGCATACTTTTCCTTTCTGTTCTTCCTCACGTGTGATTTTTGGGACAAATTCATAGAAACCACATGTTTTGCATTTTTCTGTAAACACCTCACTTTGATCAAAACCAAACAAACAAACCTCAAAACACAACTGAGTTACATTTCCTGCAACTTTCTGTTTGATAAAGAATGGAAGATCGACAAAATAGTGAAGCTACCTCCTACATTTTGATAACAGATCGTTGTAAGAAAATGCAAACGTGGCCCAAGACCTAGAACACCACTTTGCACCACAAATACATAATTCTTATGATTGTTTTGGTCTTATGCAGAGATTTTATGTAGACTGACTGTAAGAGGCTTTCAGAGCACTGTGACGACGGCCCAACATGCTTCTTCTGTTTGCCACCAGTGCCAGTGAGAGCTGCAGCGTGCTATTTCTGTGGTGAGAGATGAGGCAACAGCGGAGAGGATATTATAGTTTCAGCCTAGATTATTGTGGACTTTGACCTGTGATGTGATGGTTTACATACAGTAAAAATGTGAGATGAGTGTGAGAATCATGAGAAATAGAGCACGACTTGCTACAGTAGCTCAACATGTCTGAGGTCTGATAAATTAATGTATCAACACCATATTTCAATTGTTAGCTGAAAACATAGAGAATCAAATGCACCTTTTTCCCTTTGGTGTGTCAGTTTACTAAATATTAACATGTAGCTCCATCTAATATTCTTACATTATTACTTAAAAACCTCCTCATATTGACAAACCTCCTCTTTTTTTTAGCGATGCTAGCGGTGTGGCTCTAAGGATGGCAATGTCTGTCGCTCCGTCTGTCGGCGGCTTTGATTCAGACTGAAATATCTCAACAACCCTTAAATGGATTTCCATTAAACTTTTTACAGATGTTCATGGTGCCCAGATGATGAATCCTACTGACTTTGGTGATCAACTGACTTTTCCTTTAACGCCATCATGAGGTTGACATCTGTGAAATAAAAACTATTGGATGGATTGTCGTGAAATCTGCTACAGACATTCATGTTCCCCGTCTGGATTAATTCTAATAACTCTGGTGATCCCTTAACTTTTCCTCTTAGCTCCATCATCAGGCAAAAAAACTAAATGTGTCCAATACTTTGGTTTATGACCAAAAATCTGCAAAACTAAGGACATTCCCATCAGCCTCAGCTATACTTTGTATTTAGTGCTAATTAGGAAATGTTAGCATGCTAACATGCTAAACTAAGAGGAAGAACATGGTAAACATTATACCTGCTGAACATGTTAGCATTGTCACTGTTAGATTGCTAGCATGTTGACATTAGCATTTAGCTCAAAAAGTATACAACAATAAAATACATAAAGAGTACTGCAAAGTTAGTGCTGGCAACTACAAACACAAAACATACAGAATAAAAAAAATAGATAATTTTTCACATAATGGTAAAAGATAAACTGGACTTTTGTCAGGGAATCACAGCATTTCATCCAAGGCCCTGCAACAACTTCACATGACTTTTTTCTCTCTCTCTCTCTTACAAGTAACATTTACCATGTCCTGCAGTGCTGTCTTCAGAGCAGTACGACCTTTGTAAGTGTTGGTATGTAAATCTCACAGAGCATCAATCACTGGACTCCAATCCAAACACACGTTAAACGCACATTGTTCCTTCTCTGCTCCGCAGATCCGAGGCATGGCTCTCGTCTAATGGATAATAACAAGGCCGTTAATAGCAGCAGGACGTAGTTCAGTCGCACTCAGAGACACTAAATCAATCTGTTCCAAATAAAAGGCTTTCACACCACTTGCTCATCCTGAAACCTGAGTTTGGAGTGTGACGTTTCTAATTTATTACACTCTAGTGAGAAACAGATGAAGACTTTTTATACCTGGATAAAATACAGCTTAGTCAGTGTGTTTCCTCATATTTCTGCTGCTCATCATTCATCATCGTGAAATCTAAATATTCCTTCCTGCATTTAAGAGGAGCTATTTTAGGAATTCAGATCGTTCTCTTTTTATATACAAACATGCTGATGTTTAATGCAGCTAAAATCTTCTTTTGCACACATGTTTGCACTTTTATAAAGGCATTTATTTAGTAGTAAACTTTTTAATGAACATATCTGCAAAATGTTCACTGACAACGTATTTAATTTATTTTTCCTAAAACATCGTTGCAACTAAAGCATTATTAAATATATTTATGATTATGTTAAGGCACTCATTGCACTTGGTAAAGGTTAGGAAAAGATTGTGGTTTGGTTTAACGTTGAAAAACAGGATGCAGCTGCCGAGTCTTGCATTTTAAATGCCCACCATCCCATCCAAACTCCTCCCAATGAGTTGTATGCGTTACAAAAATGTAGCACCTCCTACACTCGAAAGAACATTGCCACTGAAAATAATCCAGGCAGCGATTACGTTTCGCTCAAAAACTATGTGGAAAAACAAATTAGTATATAAACGTGATTTCTAGGAGAAAAAACAAAGGAATGGGAGATATATTCATGAGAAGGCCACACTCATGCGTTCTAAATCTGTAACCTGTTACAAACGAGGTGGATTACCAACCAGACAAAGTGACCCCCAGGAAACTGCCCCGGGGCCCCCAGACCTTCCAGGGGCCCGAAGGCTCCAAGTGTGGCAATTAGTTTATGGTAATTTAATTGATGGAAAATGTGTCATTACTGCATTAACCAGTGAAGAACAATAAAAACTGAAATGATAAGGCCGAAACCACCCCGATGATGTCATAGTGATGTCATCAGGCTTATCTCATCTTGGGCTTGAAAACTACAAATTTAGAAACAGAAAACCTGCATTACAAACTCGGGATGTAGCGTTTTAAAGAGGTGGGAGTTGACCTGGCAGGTTTGTGTGAGTTGCATCATGGGAATTGTAGGAATCCAGCATTTTGTCGAGCTTCACCCATACTAGAGGCTAAAAGTCAGGATATCTTGGCCTCTGCAGTGTCGATTTGAACCTTCCTTTTTAAAATCTGTTTATCAAAAGTCCCCCAACTTCATGGAGGAAAGTACCCTTTTAAGTCCTTTATTATTTTAATATATTGTACTTACATTTAACTAAATAAATGTGTGCTTAATCAAGTTGCTAACTGATACATACACAATGCACAGAGAGTGGGAGAAACTGCGGGGTAGGAAGTTAAGAGGGGCCTCACAGTGGATTAATCCAGCCCAGGTTTTACATCATGAAGAGTGATATGGTATAAAGCATCTAAAGTCTTGAGTGTAGATAGTTCTACAGTCGTACAGTACTCAGTACATTAGTACTAATAGTGAACTAAATGTGTCCCCACTGTTTAGATAATTACTTCTTAGCTATTGTTTAAATTCTTTGTTACTTCTTCAACATGAAATAACAGATAATTTATCATCAGCACCAAGGGCAAGATATTTTTAGGCACGTCTTCAATCTATGAGGCACTTTGGCAGTTTATACCACAGGAAGTGGACACAGATTTACCGAAACTATTTGGTTTATTTAAAAGTACAATCACACAAAGACATTTGAGAGGAGGATTAAGCAACAGTAGTTCACTAAGGAGTCTGTATTTTGTTGAAGATGGTTAAAACTAGTTTTGGTGCTGTGTTGTGGTTTGGAATTATTTTATTAACTGGCTCCATCTGTTGTTTATTTCTGCCTGACAAACTGCAGAATATCTGAACTATCCCTGAACTATGTTTGGACAATCAGGCCCCTTTCTTCAGATTTTCCCTCTTCTTGCATGTGAGATATACATACATAATGTGGACACAAACACACATTCATACCATATTTAGAAAACGTAATTTGTCTCATTCAGGATGTTTTCACAGGTTGAGGCTGCCTCTGATTCACATAACAATGGCTCCTGCAAAAATTCATATTTTCTAAAGGTAGAATTTCCTTTGCAAATAGCTTCAAATTGTCACTCATTACATGTGAAACACACCAACCATTAACTGAAAAGGAAAAATTCAGGTTGCAATTTAGGGCCGGGAGGCATTCAGCAGAAGTAAGAGTGCAGAAGCAGTGAGCAGAACTAATTTCATCAAATATTAAACTTGGTTAGGAGCCTCAGCTGAGCAGCGCAGGATTCCAGTGGGATTTCCCTGAAGTCCGGCTGCATGAGGAGAGCAAGAGGATCATGGGACATTTCATACAGGAAGCGGACCTGCGTGGTATAGCTATTTTGAAAAAGAATAAATACAAAGAAACTATCAGATCTGGTCTGTTGCTTTATCACACTGGTAGAGAAATCCCAGTTTCAAAGCTTTTGGCCCCAACTTAGAGTATGAAACAGATATTTTTTTTCCCTGTGCTAAAATATTTTAAAGTCAAGATTCATTTACTAGCTTTTTTATCCCACGGCCTTCTTCACTGGTATTTTTTGTGCCTTCAGGAAATACTTTGCCATTGGCAAGAAAATCTTGATTCTTTTTCAGGACTGCTGATGCTAACACATCTCACATGCTAGTCAGTTAGTTTTCCTGTATATTTATATTATTTAAGCGCCATACATCTTCCCTACACATGTGTCACATTAGATGTGTGCTATGAAATGCACAATTATATATGACTAGTGTTAATTTTGTCAGCTATTTTTAGATTCAGTCCTGAGATCAAAAGTCCATGTTAGTTTTAGTCATATTTAACCACATCCTTTTTATTTTAATTTTATTTTTAGTTGACAAAAACTCTCAAGAATGAGTATTTTAATCAAGCTTCAGAAAACTGTGGTCTGCGAGTTTCTGGGAAAGTATCATTGAATCAAAGTGTTGAGCTTGTTCGTTCTTTGTATGTGTTTTTGTGCTTACAATACACATCTACACAAATCCACAGTAAGTTAAAGAAGTGAAAGTGAACTTTCCAGGTAAATAAAAATGCATTATCTGTCAAACTCAGTGGATGGTTTGGAGGAGAAATGTATTATGATGAATGTGGGACACTGTATATGTGTTGAAAAATAAAGGCCATGACTGCAACTGCAAGAAATAAAAAAGTTAAATTAAAATAAAAAGTCCCATTTCTGCAAATATTTTTGATCCTTCAACAGAAAATCAGAAACCTGAAAGAAATGACGAAATATGTTTGAATAAGTAGATACATTGAATAAACCTGCAATCTTCGTCTTTGTCTTTACTATCAGTGGGTCAATATCGTCTGAACGCAGCCTGCGTGTTACGGACACGTGAAAAGAGGTCATAAGGTGACTTCTTCCTCTGTTTCGAAAAGTTAAAAAGGTCCATATCCTGTAATGATATTGTTTCTCAGGCACTTAATTAATCATTAATCTAATACATCTATATATTAGGAGAGGAAGTGACACAGTCTTATTTCAGTTTATACGTTGAGAGAAACTTTAATGCTTTAGATGAATGTAAACCTGGTAAATCATGTGCAGATACATTCACTCACACAAAGCTCATACAATGTAAGAAGACATGAAATATGAAATTTCTTTTTGATCTGCTATGGTACTCATTTAAAATTTTTTGTAATATCAGTGCTGGAACCTTTTTTAGCTTACTGGAATTATAAAGATAGACAATAAACAGAATATGTAAATGTAAAAGGCCAATAAAAAGAATGTAGCTGAAGCACATTTGTAAAAATTATCCATTAAAGATTAACAGCCAATGACTGTCTACGCATACTGAAACACAATCATCGTAGCATGAAAGCTTAGCTAAGCCAAGATAAGATACAAAATTGAAACAGAAATTGGAGCTGATTTACTGATTAGGAAAAAACTATTAAGACGAATTATGCTCAAACCAACCCCCGCTTAAAATGAACAAAGTTTTCTATTATTTATTTATAGTAAAGGAGTATTTTTAATCCTGACTGTTATGTGACATGAATAAAGTACTTCTTTGAATTGCCCAGCAGAAATGCAATCATTTTTGGTGTCCTGTTTTCTAAGTAAAAACTTCCTGCAGAAGCCAAGACACTGAAATACATCTGAGAGTTTTTAGACTGGTTCTGTATTTTGTCTTACCGACGGAGGAGAGGCACTTCATGCTAAGTGCACTGCAATTTTTAGACATTCTTGATGAGTTGAAGAATGCCTAAACGCCTAAAATGTATGGATATGATGAAAGTTTCAAGCATTTAAACAAAAACAGACTTGGCTTCATTGTTGCAGAGAACATCTTGAGTGAAAGTTATCTAAAGAGCCCATCTGAGTCATTTTGAGAAAATCCACCTCACTCTGGGAAAGTGCCGTCTATTACAATCTATTACTCATCCTGCTGCAAAGCGACTGCATGAATTTTGTTTGGGAAAGTGGAGGTTCTGTACTTCAGGTGGACATTTTAGGGCCGTGGCAGGAGCTGTGTTGAAAGGCGGGTGCAGTAATGGGGGAACTGAAGGAGAGAGAATTTTTTGGGGGGTAAAGTGAAGTGCATTACCAGTAGGTTGGCACTATCCCATCGCCCTCAATCACCTCCACTCAGCTCCTCAAGCTACTTTGCACCATTCATAATGCATGGTCACCCCCCATGCACAGGCCTGTCATGGCTTGTTCCCTTCGACAACTCAGCCCAACTCTACTTTTTCCCCTAAGAGGATGTGAGTGGTTGCATAATTTAGATTTCAGGGCTCATCTCTCATCAAAAATGTAACAGACTTGAGTTTCTGGGGGAGTTTACCTAAAGGGGGGCAGTGGAAGATGTTCAAGTGGAGACAATGGATGTGGGCGTGGGCCAAAACTTCCCCAACTTTATCTCAGAAACTTTTCTGAAACATGGTGATGTCAGTATCATATACAGCTGACTACCCAAAGTAAAGCTCGACACAGGACAGAGACATCTACTGCATATTTAAAACCAAAAATGTTCGGATTAATTTCAGAAGCCTAACGAGAGAAACTAATTTTAATTCAAGCCTGCACCGACTAATCTACTATGTTTTCTGACTGACAAATTAGCTTTTTTGTTGCTATTCTCAGTTGTTTTCTACTATTAAAGTAAAATTTAAAGTCAAATCATTACTTTGGCGGACTGAACATTCTCCCTAAGATGTCTTTGCATGTCTAAATATGAAATTATGTGTCTGAGCACGTGTGTATGGGGGGGGGGGGGGGGGGGNNNGGTGTCAAAGTATAACATATTTAATAAATCAGAGTATTGTTTCAGTGGAGTTGATAAAGGGAAACAAAAGGCCCATTGAAGGTAACCCATACAGCCGGTGTGGCCAGCTGCAGTTGGGCAGGTCAAGGTGAATTAGGTCACAAGAAGATGAAAGACCTGAACACCCGCTGAGAATATCTGACTTCACTCTATTAAAGAAAAGACATGGATCACATTGTATTTGCTGATTAGTTAGTTCAGCGTACCTACAGTTAGTAGGTGCCAGACATTTGTCTTGTTGGGGAATACAGCATGCAACAAAGTTTAGACAGGTATCTGAAAGACGTTTTATTTCTGTTTTGTTGACAGCTCCCCTGAAACCTTTAAAAAAACAACCTCTTTGATAAACTGCACCAATCTTAAGTGATCATAAAGCATATCTCAGTCTCATATAAATCTCATTAAAAGATTAACTTCTTCCCTTCTTATGAACGGAATAACAACAAAAAAAAGCAATTCATGATATACATTATCTAAACTCTTACAGGCTCTTCCTGACATACAGTAAGACTGTCCATAACTCTTTGTTTCATTTTACAGCTTGAATGTGTGTGTTAACT
The DNA here is from genome assembly GCA_002120245.1 of Maccullochella peelii. Taxonomy (NCBI): domain Eukaryota; kingdom Metazoa; phylum Chordata; class Actinopteri; order Centrarchiformes; family Percichthyidae; genus Maccullochella; species Maccullochella peelii. The sequence goes on along the minus strand of LKNJ01002969.1, from coordinate 18,942 downwards.
TCTTGGCGGACGGACACATGAAAACACAGGCAGACGTGGGCCAACTGCAAAACTCAGTGTGTGTGTCTGTGTGTGTGTGTATAGGATGTGAAAAGTCAACTGGTCCAATTGGATAATCAAAAGTAGGAATGTCAGGGGTGTTCCTCACAGGGCTAGGCTGGTGAGGCCTTCACTTCCCTCTGTTGTACAAGAAGAAAGAGTAACCAGAGAGTACAACAAGAAAATGAAACTTGAAACTTCGTTAAACAAAACTAAATGTTAATGTCAAATTTAAAGTGGATTCAAAGACACCATTTAATTACAGATTATTCTGAAGCCCTGTGGCCTGCGGTAAAGGTCTCAGTAAACACCACATACTTACTCAGCTGGTGGCAGTCTCAAACAGTGAGAAGATAACGGGGGGATATTCAACAAGTCAGAACTCACTGAGCATCACGCCTCTGATGTAAACCTAAACAATATATAAATATTGAACTGTATGATGCGAAAAAACAAGCTAAATGGTGCAATGTGAACAATGTGGCCAAGGCACATGGAAGCAAAAGTACATTTAACAATAATATATAAAACATATATATGAGTATATGAAAGGTAAATGTTATACTGACATATTGTTGTACAGTACATTATCTATTTTACTACAGTTCAGATGCACTGTAAATGGTAAATGCAGTATATGGACATTATACTTGTTATGAAAGCAGTAACTGATATATTCTACAACATGCAATAATTAGCAGTGGTGGAATGTGACTAAATACATTTAGTTCTTATGTACTTGTACTGTACTTGAGTATTTCCTTTTTATGCTACTTTGTACTTCTACTTCACTACATTTAGTTCGCCTTTAGGGTTCCTTTGCAGATTCAGATTAGTAATACAAAATATAAATATAAATGATGATACATTATTATGGATTAAACTACCTGTCAGTATATAAAGTAGTTAAAATTAGCTCCATTAACCATTCTGCATAATGAGTACTTTTACTTTAGCTACTTTAAGAATATTTTGATGCTAATACTTTTTTGTATGCATGACTTTTACTTGTAACAGAATATTTTTACAGTGTGGTACTGCTATTTTTACTCAAGTAAAAGATCTGAGTACTTCTTCCACCACTGGTCATTAGATATATCCCACAATGCATTGAAATAAATGTATGTAAATATATTAGATCTTTTATGGAAAATATATTTTTGTTGCATTAGGGATATTTGGCACATTTTCTAGCTTACAGTGTGTTAAAGTGGTGATGTGGAAGAACATCATGCTGGCTTGTTTCCTGTAGACACAGCACAGATTTAATGCTGATCAAGGAGCTGCTGTAGTGCTCTTAACTGATCTTATTCACTCTTAGCACACAAGTTCTGCTGCATCTCTCGTTTAGCATGCTACAGTCTGTGTGGCATGTGAGCTATATTTGTTTCATTTGGAGTGCTTTTACATAATCAAAGCAACTACGGTAGCAGATAACATGGCGTATTAGTTAGTGTGTTTACATGCACACTAGTCACCTGGTTTTGTGTATTATCCTGGTTTTAATCATATTCAGGAAACACCGTTCACATGGAAAATCAGGTTTCTGATCATCTGTGTGCAAGTGTGTTTTTTTTTAACTGCATTTACAGTTAAAATTGTTTAAAATTGGGAGATTATTCAGGTTTATGAAACCAGGATATTATGTTTATATTCACATAACCAGTATGCTTCAAAACCCTGATCATAAGCAGGATACAAGTGTGCATGTAAACACACTCATTGTGTTATTTCTGCTAAATCTGATCTGTGTTTTTGTGTATGGCACACAGATAAGAAAGCAAATAATAGAAGCTAAATTCAGGTTCATGATGTTTTCTCCAGGTGTGAGTGGAGTGTAAAGTTTTGTTCTGTTCACAAATAAGTGTGTCACTAAGTCTGACAAAGGTTGACGTGGATTAAGAGCCTGACTGTGAACTTTCCATGCCTGTTTTTACTACTTGATCCACACAAAAGAGCTCATCCCCCCAACCTTATTAGGAAAGCAGCGACAAGTGGCCATTGTTCTGAAGCAGAAACAGAGCAGCACGTCTGCAAGAACATTTCAACTGTGGTGAAAACAACAAGTGAAAATGATGAGAACAGTCCATCTAAACAGACTACAGTTTCAAATAAATAACCACTGACAATCATAACACACTGCCTCCACGGTGTTTGTTTGAGATGTATGACTTTTCAGTGCTGCGGGATGAAAACATTGCATCACCAAAGCATCTTTTTCTTTTTTTTTTTACAAATTTATATCAACTTGATATGAGCTTGACCTCGTGTTTTTATTTGTCCAATCGAAGAGATTTTACAAGGCTTTTCCTGAAACCAGTTAAAAGTTAAAACAGGAAACTGACCAAAGTTGGAGTGACAACAAACATGTAATATTATTTCAAGTTCATGTAAATATTTAGCCCAAAAAATCTGACAATGCCAAGGTACTGTACTGCAACCATAACACCTGCTATTACGTGCCAGCAGCAACAATAGCTTCATATACCTCTCCATAATAGGTCATATCAGCAGCACGGCTTCTAATTATTGTTTACTGCAACTTGGCTCCATTTATGGTGAGCTGTCTTGATCTGGTGGTGAGCAATGAGTCTGTAATCTCGAGGATTTGCAGGCATGCTCACAAAATCACTGGCATGGATGAGAAGATTATTTAATTCCTGATTCCCAGTAAGGTCAGGATTTCACACACCGCTGAGTGGCCTTGGCTTTAAATAGGAGCTTGATGGTAAGTGGTGCAGTCAGTAAGAGAAGTAATGTTGAATCAAAGCGCTCGCTATTCTGACTGCAGGTGTTGCTGTTCAAGATACCAAGGACACATTCTCTCTTTTCTTCCCCCCCCAGGGATTTGGGGGTTTTAGCATACTAAGGTGCAGTTTAATAGTTCATAAATGAAAATTACTCTTGGCACCGCATGTGTAACTTTTGATAATATCAACAATCCAGTTTAAGCACAGGTCTGTTATTATGGCCGTCATCCACAATGTGGATGCTGTTGGTGGTTCAGAATACTGGCGTTGTTACTGTCCTACTTGAGGGATGATAGAGATTATTGACATTATTTCTCATTGGCATTGTTGCCCAATGAACTACTGACTTAGCATGTAAGTCTGTAGCCACAAACCCACACACTTGATTCATCTGATTCAGAGACGTTTATTCAGTTCAGTTGCTGAGTGAGTTTCTAAAATCAAGGCTACTACACATCTGCTTCTACTTCAACTTTGTTGCTTGTAATGAAGCTTGACAATTTCTTTTCTATAGAATGTGTCAGTAATAGCAGAAACATAGTGTATTAGTTGCTATTTCTTTTGGATTGTGTCACATTTTTACTTGGGGCTGTACTAGGGCACTGCAATGCAAAGTTGTGACAAGGTATCAAGTGCTGCATTTACAGTAAACACACACAGTACACAGTACTGGTACTTTATTTGAGTGTTTCTGTATCTGAAGGCTAAATGTCCTTTCAGATTAAGAGTTTACATGCAAAGCATATAATAAAATAACATCCACAGTTTAAACTTCCCATGCACTAGTTAGATAGGGTTAGACCTAACACTACTTGGACTTTTTGCAACACTGCAGAATAAATACCTATACTTTTGATACTTGTACTTTGGTACATACTGTACGGAGCGGACCATGAATCTCAACGTCTCCAGTTTGTGTCTAGCCGGAGACTTTTGTTGCATCTCTTTACTGTCTGCCTTCTAATAAAGTTAAAAAATTCCAGAAAAAATATATTCAAAAAAAGCACAAGACCTACATTAAGTGTTTAGTGGCCCTTTCATTACTGCTGTACTGTATCTCCAGCTTTAAATAATAACGTGTTTTTATTTTATTTGATCTATTTCATTTTATCCATTTGGTTTTAAAGCATATTATAAAACAGTGATTTGTTTTCAACCTATAAACACAACCCCTCTGTCTCCCAAAAATTACATTTTCAGTATACTACTAATTTGCAAAAGACAAGGAGGGAAATTTGGAGTGAAAGATTTTACTCCCAGCAACAACAACATTCTGCATCATTAATAACTTTTATAAATGTGTGCAATGACAGGACCTATAAACCACGTATGATTCTTATGACATAGACGATATGCTAAAACATGGCCAGTGGACGGACATCAAGGAAGAAGCTGTTGGCTAGAGTAGATCTTCACAGTCAGTAGTCCCGAGGTAAAATAGACACATAGGCCAAGTACACAGTTCATAAACACATTAAGCAGTACAGTACAGTATTAGCTAACGACGAACATTTACTGGCAACATGCCGTAAAGCTCCTGTGCTCTAAACCATCTTGGACTTGTTGCCAGTGATATGTGGCTACAACTCTCAAGATCGGGATCAAGATCAAAGGCTTTGAAATGGCAGCAAGTCTCATGTCATGTTTAGCCTCGTATGCTAACTGGTGTTTTTCCCCTCTGGGACTGAGGGAGAGATGGGAAGATGATTGCATTGTTGGGACACTCCCCCTCGTTCCTGTCTGCTTCAGCTTCTCATACTCCCCCTTTTTTCTCTCACTTCACTCTTCCTTCCTTCCTCCTCCTCCTCCTCCTCCTGCTGCTCCTCCTCCAGTGCTAGCAGGATAACATACCGCCTGCCTCTTGTTTGGATAAGTTAATGCTGAGATGTCAGCCTTGTTTCTGATGTATACCACCTGCCTTGGCCTCCAGCTGACCTTGTACTCCAGCTCCCACTGCAGAGACATTCCAGTGCTTTTCTGGGACTGTGTTTACGCTGCAACAGATTGCCCCGCTCTCCCTATCTGCTTCATCATGGTGGACAGTGGTGGGTCTCTACGCCTTAGTCCAGAGTAATCCCAATATGCTTGTGTTGTTCTGAAGGAGCATGAAAAGAGAGCTGGAAAAAGCCTCAGACATCCTCAAGAGGAAGTGTTGTTGTGTATGTTTTGGACACGCAAATTCAATTCTTACATTATCCTAATTCTGCCAGATTTAGAGAAACTGGAAAGGGGGGGAGGTCAGTGGACTGGACATCTCTGTTTCTTTGTTTCAGGCTGGGAGTCAGGAGGGGAGGCCTGCGAGCGGATCCAGTCATTTGGATGCCAAGATCCTCCCACTCAACACTGTGAGAGCTCATGTGAATACCATGACCTCACCACGTCTGCCCTTTAAACGAATTAGCGCTGTTGATTTACAAGTTTAAGTCCATGTTAAGATCCTAAGCGAAAGATTGACGTCAAATGAAAAGAAGTTTTCATTTCAGGAGGCTGGCCAAGTCTTTATCTTGGATGTGACTCAAATCTCTCAATATTTAATGGGGCAACATCACTTACAGAGTCTGCTAATAGAAACCTGGATAGGAAAAGTGATTTTTTTATTGCATTGTATTGTATTGTTATTTAGTTTATATAAAGGCAGACATGTTACTCTGATATCAACAGTGGGTTACGGTTGAACATGCTGTTGCTATAGCAACCCCTACTGGCACAGTTCCAAAGCAGTTACAGTTTAACTGGCATTGTTGCGTCCAGCATTTAGTCAAATCTGTGACCAAGCAAATATTGACAGACATTTTTAATCTACACCCCAAATGCTCTGGTTGGAGCATTATCTGTAGGCAAAAAAGTGTCTGTAGCTGTTTTGTGATTGTTGACTTGTCTATTTAGTTTTCCTGCGATCAGTTTACTGCTAACCTAGCTGTTATACTAACGCTAGCTGTCTGAGGCTAACATGTTGCCAATACAATATTTAAAGTAGCTAACAGTGAATTTACCATTGGGCTAACTGTTATGTATTTTACTCTTTGTACTTTTACTGTTATGGACTGTGTGTATATGTTTACTATATCAATTACCTGTCTTGTACTTCCTATGTTGATCTTTACTACTTTGTTTCTGGTATGAGGAACAATGTAACTAGAATTAATTTGACAGCTAGTCTATACTAGCTAGTTTCCTTGTTACTGTACTAACTCATTTATTATTCAATAATAATTAATTCAATATAACATTTATTGTAAGTGTATTTAAACACATAGTGAGGACAGAAGATATGCATTACCACATGAATCACCATTGTTTTCAGATTAGAGACCAGTGTTACCATTTTAATACATACTAACACTACAGTTGCAATCTGAGTGCAGTGTAATAAACATATTAATGTGTAACTTCTAAAACAAATATGGACAACAGGGAAAATGTCCACCCATGGGTGATTATCATCATAATTATACTGTCCAAAGCCTTGCCATTATAAATATTGAGTACAGAATGTGAAAATGTGAAAAAGTTGTATTCAGGGAAGTGTGCCTTCATACCAGGCGGAAGCCTCCATTGAGGACACCGAGGTCATGTCCACAGCATTGTTTCTGGGAATGTGTTTGCCTTAACAAACTGAGGAGGAGTTGATATTCTACAATCACACATAAATTACACATGATAGGTTTTCAAACTGATTCATGTATTTGTTGGACTCAACAGGTTGGTGGCAAAAAATTATAAAAATGTCAAGAAAACAAAGGGATTTATTATTTCAACACCAGAATTATTTTCCTGATGATGTGGAAATGACTGGAAAAGATTATCAAAATGTAATTTATTGGTGGGGGGATCTGTAGTCATTATTCATAAAAGCCTGGCTACAGGCCTGCCTTCATGTAGCATAGTGTAATTTATTTTCAAGATCATTCCTATAAATTGTTGTTCTTAAGTTAACCGTGGACAGTAAAATTGGGTGTGATGAGCCCCCTCTGGACCACAGTCTGTCACAGAATAAGTTATAAGTTATACTGATTTTATGATTTGTCCAATACAAGACATTTGGTCTGGTGGGTTCTGACATAAGCGACATTAAACCTAAAACAACAGGAATATGTCTCTGCAAAAGCACAGGAAGAAAATAAGCTATAGGCATTTTACGTGCTTAGCCTTGTGGTGGCCGTGTCATTACACTATGTGTGCTACAGCATTAACAACAGCTGGTTTCAATCCAGTCGTGACCACCTACATAGTGTGTAACTGAGTGCCCATTACTGATCGCACACCAATAAAGACAGACACTCACATTCGCCACCTGCTCTTTGACTCAACAAAACTCACCAAATGAGAAAAATCACCATCTCCAACACTGTAGACTGTTTGAATATGCAAAACTGATGTTAGAAATGTTGACCATCTTAATCATACCTCACGACATAATAACCATGTTATCACTTAGGTGATATATGTACTACTGTATGTAGTAAAAACAAAGACAGACATGTGTCTTTACATTGGGTCTGTATGTCAGGGAATCTACGTCGTCCAGCTGTAGTGTAGTGTAGTGCATTTCTTGTTCATTGATTGGATCCAAAGTAACTACAGGCCTAAACCAAAATATAGTTTCTATTGTTCATAATTCATGGTGCTAGCTGTGCACTAGTTCGAGATAAAATACCTTAATAACTGATCAATACTTTTACCAGAATACTTAAAATAACACAGAAGGATATCAACCTCAAGAAATGTCATCAGTGAACACTATCGCCATCAAGTGGTAAGTGGAACAAATAACACTTAAAAAGGAATCACAAACAGAGATGGAAGACTGCAGGATACGTCGCTAACTGGGCCTGTCAACACACGAAGCTGTTTATTGACAGCCAGACTCTTTTATCTGGTCACAGTTCATAAAGGCATATCAGACATACAGTCAATTTTTTGTTTTTGCATTTATGGGAAAGTCTTTGCAAATTATGCCACAATAAAATGTATAACCTGCTGTAGGTATTTTTTTTTTCCATTTTTTCTGGAAATATGGCTTATATTTTTGAAAACGTGTTTAATGTTCAGCTGAAAAACAACTCCTGTCTTACTGGAAAGCCATAAAACCACGATAAAGGTATTTGTAAAACTGTGACCACGTTCTAGCACTGACTACTTGTCTGCTTTGACATGTTTCTGTTCTTGTTCAGCTTCTGTCTGAGGTTTTGATGTTTGAAGGTAAAGCTTCACTATGTCAAGTATAATAAATGGAATTCTTTGAACTTGCTTTGGTATAAGAATCACATTTTAGTTCTTTGTAAAATGTACTTTCATAGTGTGGTTTTTTGAAAGGGCAGTATCACAATTGATTTTAATAACACAGGATACAAGTCTTGTAAATTTGAGCTTATAACTGTGTGTTGAGCAAAATTATGCAATTAGGAAAACAAAACAGGCCTTGTTCTTTAGATTCATCCAACACACACCACTGAGAACGAGCATCCACAGGACTGATAGCTCCATCATGTGGCATAAAAAAAACAAAAAATAAAAAAACAAAATTCTACTTTCACTCCACAGCAAGTACACAAACTATATACACGGCAAAAAGAAAAGTATGACGCAGCTTTTCAAAAGGCTTGTTTTAGCACCAAATGAGGCTAAAACATCTGTGCCCGCTTTTAATAAAACTAAAACTTAGTACATTCTGTAAAAAAACCTTTAATTTTGGAGACTTTAGTTTATAATATTTTGTCCACCCCATTTATATCAAGGAGAATCAGTCTTTAAAAAGCTGTTTACCACTTTTTACTTTAAGAAATGTGTAAAATTTGTTTAAGGTGTAAATAAAAAGATGCCCTTTCATTTTGTGACAAGGATATAGACATCATGCCCATCAGTTTCCAAACTTTTAATGTAAAAGACAAAAAAAAACAACAACACAGGATTTTGTGACATGAGGGAAAAATGATTAATTTGCTTATTTGTCCTTCTCCTTCTGCTCCTTGTCCTTTTTGTCCTTTTCAGCCTTGGCCTCCTCAGCCTCGTGCCGCTTGATGAGCTCCTCTACTTCTTTCTGTTTCAGCACCTTGATTTTTGTTTTTCCGTCTTCCCGTGTCAGGGTGGCAATTTCCACTGAAACAGTCAACATGTGTTATTGTATACATCAAGCTGTTGTACCATTCCTCCATTTTGACAGAGCAAGTAATGGTCATAAATTGCTCCAATTTATACTTTCGCTTCACATGAAACGACTCAGAATATGTAAGCACAATGACAAGAAACTACTTTTGAACCTGACCTTTCTCTGCTGAGAGCTTGCTGACATCCATTGTTTTGTTGAGGACTTTGACAGCCAAAGCCAGAGCAGAGGACAGAGTCATCTCTCCCTCTTTGTAGTCCTGCTTCAACATGGACACTGCGGCCTGAGGCCAAGAAGTCAATACATCAAACACCATACACGGGAATAGTAAAAATTCACCATGACATATTGATACATGTACTGCTTCGACCTCTAATTAGTCACTGAACATAGCACTGGCATGTCAGAATTTTATATTACTACTTCTATTTGGAATATATATTTATTAGACCAACAGTTTTGCACTATCTACAGAGAAACGTGTTACAACAAGGCCCTCTACTACCAGATCTAAAACGCCCAAGCCAAACTAAAGTAAATCTTAAGAAAAGAAAATATTATATATGTTAGTCACATTCAGGACTTCTATAATCACTTCTACATGACGCTGTCTGGTGTATCTGTTGAAATCATCTCACAGATTTTCATTATCTGTATCATTTCACACTTACAGCGCTGTTGTTGCCAATACAGGTTGCCTTCCAGCCTCCATAGTTGCCGCTGGGGTCACTCTGGTACAACTGGAAGCCATAGTGTTTGTCCCAGCCCATGTACAGCAGAGAAACACCAAATGGCCTCTTACCTGTCAGGACAAACCACCCAGCTGTTACAGAATGCCAAAAACCATCTGTGTTCTTACATAAAGAAGCATTTGATTAAGTGTTTTGGGCTGACATCTCCAAACATGCACATTGTAAATGTTAAGACAGGCAATATGTTGATCCCAAAGGACATGTAGAATTCATCTGCTGGATACAAGCAATAAACTAGACAAGGAGACTACTGTGTATCTTACCTCCAAACTGTGTGTATGCCTGCTTGATGTCACACAGGGCTGTCACCAACTGCTCGCAGGGTATTGGCTCCTGGTACTGCAATAAATATCTGAAGAGAAATTAAACTGGTTAATGGTTGGTGGTAAATGGGATAGATGAGTGGAAACTGAAGCACAAACATTTAGGGAAGTTATCAAATATCTGCAAATTCTGATTAAAATCCAACAGGCTGGCAGTTGGACATAATTTCAGTCCTAAAAATGCTTCAACAAATCCATAACTTGTACTTACAGAACTGTATATTTAAGCTTTTCTGTTAAAAAAACTGTTCCTGTGTTTATTAGTTTAATAAAAGTTTTAATTATATTGTGTTGTTTTCACTTTGTTTTTCAGTTATCAGTAAAATATTTTAAAGGAACAAATGGCTGCATTCACTATCCATCACCCTGAGCGTGCGAATATTTTGTTTTACATTTACTGCTACTGGCTAACTAATTTAAAAACAAAATAAAATATACTGAACATCCACAGTCTAAAAGAAGTTTTTGGGACAGCCCTAAAATTTCAATGGTTAGCAGGTTTTCCTCTGAAACTCACCTCTGTGCAATTAGCCGCAGCTCATTTGTCAGTACATTAGCATCTGATGTGATCCCAGCAACACTGCAGGCCAAGTCTCTGAAAAAGACAAACACACACGCGACCATAGCACAATGTTAGAATGAAAAAAGGATGACTGAAGTTTTTAAATGGTAAGAATGGGCCAAGTATTGGCCACTGAAGAGTCCTTCTGTAGTTCAGTTCACTCACTCATTGAGCTTGTAGATCTTCTCAGAGAAGAAAACCTCGTCAAGCAGTTTGTGGATGTTGCGTCTCTCTGCTGCTAACAGCACTCCGTCATTTGCTAGAATCCCCAGACACGTTCCAGCGTGACCGATCGCTTCCATTGCATACTCCACCTGATACAGGCGTCCTGTAAAATACAGGCACAAAGGTTATATTGATCATAACTTGGCTAGAAACAGCGAAAACCTTGAAGACTTGTATATCTGAAACACACTGACCAGTTGAAGAAGTTCATTAAAGTAGTAACTCAAGGTGCACTTCCAAATTTTTTTCCAGAGCTTCCAACTGCATGTCATGGCCTTCATCAGTGAGGGCCGTGAGATGCGGTTGAAAGCTTCAGTTAAGATTATCGAACTACGATTACCAAGGTCAATGAAGAACTTTTAACTCAAAATTAGGTGGGTCCATCTTCACAAACCCACAAAATCATGGAAGAGCACTGTTCAACCCACGGAACTGTAAATTTGAGTTGAGCAACTTTGAAACAAAAGTTGCCAAAATACCAAAATATTTACCATAACACACCAAAATTATAGTATAATATAATGCACAAGAAGACATACAAGGTTTTCATTATAATGTAATGGTGTAAGCATAATAACAGGCATCTTGGCTTTTATCATTTCACTCAACATCACTTTGATTATCAAGTGGTTAAAAAGAAATGAGACTTGCCTTCTGGAGAAAATATGGTTGTTCGGGAATCATATCTACGAGACTAAACAACAAAGAAAAAACAGGTATTAGCTGACAAAAACAGGACTTATGAAAAATAAGCAATAGCATATTTCTAACATGCATGAGAGATATTTGTGGCGAGTACAAAAGTTACCTACCATTTTTCTCGTCACTGAAACTGTCCTGCAAAATACAACAGCAGTTAAGATGATGGGGCAACCAGCAGAAACCAAAGCGAGGACGTTTCAGCCTGTTTGCATTGATACCATAGTTTTCATTTCATAGTTACGGAAGTAAATATCTCCTTCCCTACAACTTGACAAATACAAACTGTTAAGCAAATTTCTGGTAATTTATTTGCACACACGTTAACTCACAACAACAGTATGCGTATCGTTTACAAACCACTTCTTTCTGTGCCTCAATACATGACAGCTAGCTAACTGGCTAACTGCTGCTGAACAGAATGAATCTGCAATATCTGAGCATGCTAGTTGGTTAGCATGGTTGTTGATTGGCATGCTAGTTGTGTTAGGACACACCCAAACTGTATTTATACTCAAAAAATGTGGTGGAATAAAATAATACTGTCGTAAATAGTAAAATATTAAAATATTACCTTAGTTGAAATGGTTTAAAGTTGCGTAGTTTTCCACAGGCTGAGCGGTCCACTACTTTCAGTTTGATGTTTCCTCATACACACACCGGGATCCTGTGGCAGTGAAGTAGCCGCTCAGCAGTGCCACCTACCAGTGGGAGGACTGATTTTTCTGTATTACTGTGTCCAGTTCATTGACAGAGTAAAGCACTGAATTTTTTATGGATTGAGAAAAATGTCCTACTTCTTAAGCTAAACAAACTATTTTAAGCCCCCATTGGATTAGCCGGAAAACAGGGCTGAGCTCATGAAAAGTTGACTTTTTAGAGATACGTGGTTCTCACAGCACAGCAACACTATGACGGTTTTATAAAAGCTGTAGATTAAACTACCCAAGAGTATAAAGTAATTAAAATTAACACAACCTTAACAACTACAGCAATAAAATGCAACATACACACCAATGCACCAGTAATATTAAAAAGCATCATACACAATAGTAAAACACTGAGAGGGACCATTGTTCTGCAGAATGAGTACATTTACTTTTTATATTGTAAGTAAATCTTGCTGATAATACTCACATACTTTTACTTAAGTAAGGTTTTGAATGCAGGACTTTTACTTGTAGTAGAGTATTTTCACAGTGTGGCATTGCTACTTTTAGTAAAGTTAAGGATCTGAATACTTCTTCCACCACTGTGGTATGATGGATTTAGTCAGACGTGGTGTTTCCTTCCAGGGTGGTCAGAAAAAATGTGACAACTGAATGCATCACGAGATAACGAGGAAGAAGCTCTTCTGCGTGTCATTGGTTGTTTCAGCAGCATTGCATTTGAATGGGAACAGGAAGTATCTGACAGTTAGCTAGCTGACTAGCTAGGAGGAAGCTAACTCTCACGTCATTATAATATATTTAAACAGCTGAATGACGACGATATTCAGAATCGCCTATTGTTTAACCAGATGATGACATGATGACATTACGGACCTTGTAATAAACATCTGTCCGAAGAGGTAAGTGTTTGCTTATCATACTAATGCTAAAGCTAAATACATAACTCATGGCTAGCTCAGTCAGTGTTAGCTAGCACAATCTTAAACCACATATCCAGTAAGTGACGACAGACAAATTTTATTAAACACCCGGTGTTTGGCTTGCTTTGTTGGGTAACACAAGTGTTATTAGTTAACACACGACAGCTCCTGTAGCTCTCAGTCGGCTCCACACCGGCTCAGGAACACGGTGTCCTCTGACCGGTGTTGCCACTGGTGTCAAGTACAAATTGGTGTAGCTAATGGTGGTTAGCTAAGATACTGAGTGACCAGAAAAGCGATATTTGTTTAATGCCGACACGCCTTGTTGTTTCCCCCCCCAAAGCTGCTTGGATCTTAGCTTTAGCTTGCTAAGTTGTCTTGCAGCATGACCTCTGAACTCACTTAGAGATAACTGGATGTTATTGATCAAGGAGAAGTACTAGTTTAGCTAGCGTTAACGTTACAGTTTCAGTACATAGTCATATCAGGGATGGAAAGAAATGACAAGTGCTGTCATTATTTGGGTGGATCACTTTAAAAGGTTGTATTCTCATATTATTATTATTATTATTGTTATTATTTGTGAGGTAATAATTACAGAATAACCTACAGTTATGTTACTAGTAACCAATGGTTGCAACTAGTAGGATTTTCCATTAAAGTTTAATCTATTTTCCCTCATAAGACAATGGGAGAGCAGAGGGGACTGGTTGGTAGACTATAGGGTTGAGCGATATGGTGATGTGTACAGTGAGACAATAGAAATTTGTAATGTGTCAGACATTTTACTATACTTTTTAATACTGTGGTAATTATCATATTTATATCTCTGTATTAGACCATTGTAGGCAGTGGATCAGCCAAAACAGACATTCCTGTCTGGTTATTTTATCCATAAACCATTTCTTAATTTATTTTTCAGAAAATGTATGTGAAACTGCAATTTTCAAGGGGAACTTCCACGCTTAGTAAAAAGTAGTTTACTGACCGTACTGTTGTTTATTCTGTTAGGCAGGGATCAGTCTGATGAGGGGGCACCTACAGCTGGCAGGATGCAGCAGAAAAGGAACGTACAGATCATCGAGTGGGAGGACCTCGACAAAAGGAAGTTCTACTCTTTCGGGGTGTTCATGACGATGACCATCCGGGCCACCGTCTACCCAGCCACACTCATCCGCACTCTGCTGCAGGTGCAGAGGGGCAAATCACTCTACAGCGGCACATTTGACGCCTTCTTCAAGATTCTGCGGGCGGAGGGTGTTCGAGGCCTTTATCGCGGCTTTATGGTCAACACCTTCACGCTCATCTCAGGCCAGGCTTACATAACCACCTATGAGCTGGTGAGGAAGTACGTCTCCCAGTATTCTGAGGACAATACGGTCAAGTCACTGGTGGCGGGCGGCTCGGCCTCTCTGGTTGCTCAGAGCATCACTGTTCCTATAGATGTTGTCTCTCAGCAGCTGATGATGCAGGGCCAAGGGGAGCACCTCACCCGCTTTCGACTCAATTCCAACACAGAGACTGGGAAGTCCAAAAAAGTGTTCGGCCAAACCAGAAACATTATGACTCAGATTTTTGCTGCTGATGGTTTCCGGGGCTTCTACAGGGGATATGTGGCTTCTTTACTCACTTATATCCCAAACAGTGCTGTCTGGTGGCCTTTCTATCACTTTTATGCTGGTAAGCAGCTGGAACTTGTGTTATATAAACTATAAAACACTGCACTAATTGCACTTTCTCTGAAGGCCTTGTGTTTTGCCATGTCTTATCTGCCTGTCTATGTTCATGGTACATTTGTACATCTGTACTGAGAATGAATTCCACCAGTCCTTGCTGTGTGGTTAATCAGGTATGTGTAATGTTCTACAGAGCAACTCTCTAAACTGGCTCCCAGTGACTGCCCTCATCTGATTCTACAAGCCATGGCCGGACCTCTAGCTGCTGCTACTGCCTCAACTGTCACCAACCCAATGGATGTGGTCAGAGCCAGAGTACAGGTAGCCATCATTTACTGTACATCTTATCAGGCAGAGTATAATACAACAGATCTCAGATGGTCATTTGGGGCTGCTATGTTGAATGACCAATTTATTAGTTTATTAGTGTGGAGAAAGCTACCAGAAAAGTGCCTTACAGTTCACAGTCCATTATGTTTAGATATTTTTCAATAGCGGATCAAAGAAATGTTAATAATTACTCAGGTTTCTTGTATGTGTGCATAAGGTTTCAAGTTACCATATCACTCTTGTGTAATTTGCATATATAGAGATACTGCAAAGAAAGCAGTTCACAAGCTAAGCTGAAGAAGAGTCAACAACCAAAATTAAATATATTGAGAGGGGGAAGGTATTTATTGATAGGAATAATGTCTTCGAAAAGCTATGAAGTCTTCATATAATTAATTGACCAAATTCAGCTTCCAATTAAATTGTAAACTTTTTTCATATGCACAAATGCTGTATGTGACATGGGTAAAAAAGAAAAATCTCAATTTTATTTATTTATTTTTCCAAGCTTAGGGATAATTCACAATTTTAATCTTTGTTTTGTGTTTTTTTGCTAAATACAGTAAGACTGAAAAATTTTTTTAGGCCTACATGTGCAAAACCTATGTGTAACTCAAGACAGCTATAATCTAAATTACTGTTTGACTGAAAATAACCTATATTGTGCACATAGACATGTTACATATAATGCAAAAACAAAAATCTGAATTAATCAAAATAATTAAATATGTGGCAGAGCCCCAAGGCTAAGCTGTGATACCAGTTTGTGGTTCCAAATAATAACACAATGTGTACTGTATGTGTGTCCTGTTTAGGTTGAAGGGAGGACTTCAGTCATTGAGACATTCACGCAGCTGATCAAAGAGGAGGGCTTCTGGGGATTGACCAAAGGACTGTCGGCACGCATAATTTCATCCACGCCCACTGCCATCGTCATGGTAGTTGGCTACGAGACGCTAAAAAAACTGAGTTTGCGACCGGAGCTGGTGGACTCGAGACACTGGTAGAAGACAATATATGGACCGTGTCTTATTTTAGCCCTCGTATTAGACTTCCTGTGAAAGCACTGGATGAAAGTAATGTCTGTTTTAAATAACAGCCTGGGAAACAAAATGGAATCAGGCCACTTTAAACATACATTGAACATGTGTGTTCATACCAACATATTAGCTGCAGATTAAATACCTGGCCATCAACATTCACCCCAGACCTGGCTTCACAGTCTATTTATGTTGCCACTAACAGGGGCATCGCTTTTTAGTGCAATTAGAAGTAGTGAATGGGATGTTGTTTTAACAGTGGAATATGCAGACAAATTGATGCAACCTTATAGAATTAATTTTCTATATTTGGTCAAGAAAGGAAAAGTTAATGTATCAATGCTCTGCAATGATGTTCAAGCATCTTTGCAGTGGAGGAAAGTGGAATTGGTTGTTGACAGACAAGCAAAGCAGTGTTGTGCCCACACATTGAAAAGTCTTATAACTCACAATGTCGCATTCACTTCAGCAGTAAACAAATCTTGTGTTTGTTTCCTTACGCTCGCCAAACTGGCTTCTGTGTCTGTTTCTGCAGTTCCTTTCTCTTGGCCTTTTTAACTTGCTGCCTTCATAGTGTGATCAAGACAAACAATTTGCTTTTTGTTTTTAATTGCTGAGAAGGACGGTAGGTAGTAGAATATGTGTTTCATGGCAGCCCTCTGTGTTGTAGGTATATTTAATTTAGCTGTCCTGTGCACTGCACAACCGGAGTCAAAATAAATGTCAAATTGCATGCAAAACTGTATACATACAGTACAATATTTTATCAGCATTTTTGTAACATACTAGGATGCTGTGTGTCTGGCATTGTAGTAAAATATTGCAGCGATAAATGGCTGATTTGGTGTACTGGTACCTACCAGGAAGTTGAGCATAATTTAAGTGTTTTCTTTGTGCTGAGCTGCCAGTTAAAACCTGTGAGGCAAGTAAGCAGAAATAATGCTGTTTTCCTATTGTGGAAGTAAATGAGTGCAATAATGTAAATGTTTTATCCTTTTCATCACAATATGTGATTGTATATTTCTTGTAAATTGTGTTAATAACCTGTCTTAAAAGGAATGCATTATACCTCATTTATTTTCTTGGAAGTTTTTTGGGATTTTGACCACAGAAGTGTCCAGACTTCAAAATTTCACATGAATTTTGTTCTTCATTTCTTTAGGATGAACAGCTTTTGAGTATTGTGGCTCATGCTGTTTGTTGCTTTTGTAACTTTTTTCTTTTTTTCAAATGGCTTTTTAGGAAAGGTGATTATTTTCTAACTAAAATGTAATTAAGTGTAACATCAGAAGTGGTCAGTTTGTAGAACTAGATACATGTGACATTAGATGTTGTCACTGCGGGTATTTTCATCATAGAGAAAGGTGAATGGTAATGGGCTGTTTTAGTTAGATTTAGGAATTTGCCTTTAATCAGAGAGTTTGTTTAAATGAGGCCATAATGTTTTCTGAAGCTGTATATACATTTGCTCAGGAAGATAAATGGACACCTGATGAACTCTGGAAAACTAATACAATACAAGGAGTTCCAAACACTTCTACAGGGCAATTCTCATTTTTTCAAGGCATGTTGTTCTAAAACATGCAATACAACTCATGGGAGAGAAGTGAATCAATGCAAACTTCTGCAATAACACTGCCTACAGTCTGGAATTTAATTATTAATTTTAGTTTTCTTTGCACAGCTTTTAGTAACTCTAAAAGTATGATTGTCAGTGAGCAATGATTCAGTGATTTGTCTTCTTTTGTAAATCAGAACTCGACTGTCATGTACAGAAAACATTTCCCATCATGTGATGTCTCAGTGTGTCTTGTTTCATTCGTTTAGGCAATAAAACATCACTGCTGCTTAACAAAGTCACTTTGTGTTTTTACTGTGTTCCGAGCAGAATAAGCTGTTAAATTTCTGCTGCTTTTTATTTTAATTTCATATTTTTCATCGTTGGATTTGAAATTTGAAATGATTTGATTAGCAGATGTCCTGTCAAGCCAAACCAATCTATGGTCATTTCATAATTCCTTTAACCTGGGGTTTGAAATGAGAATTTTGCAGAAAAGGTTAATTAAATGAACCCAATTAGAGCCTGACCAATTAATTATTGAAGCCAATACTGATATCAATATTTCAGATTAATTTGGCAGCATAACACTGGGCCTGCCATAATCCTTCTCCCCACTGCAAAATGATCCCCGTTCTAACTATAAGCACTTGCTTTCTAGGGTGTCATCCAGTGACCTAAAGATGTAACCACAATTAATCTAAAGTGTTCCAGACTTGGCAAACAACAGATGGAAGGGGATTGCATTTTGGCAGCATAAAACTGGGCCTACCAGAATCCTTCTCCTCACTGCAAAATGGTCCCTGTTGTAACTACAAGCCTGGGCTTTCTAGGGTACCATCCAGTGACGTAAAGATGTAACCACAATCATTCTAAAGTGTTTAAGACTTTGCAAATAATAGATAGAAAGGGGGGTTTAATTTTGGGAGCAATAATGTGTGGCTACAATAATCGTACTCCCCACTGCAAAGTGGACCCTGTTGTAACTACAAGCATGTGCTTTCTAGGGTACCATCCAGTGGTCCAAAGATGTAACCACAATAAATATAAAGTCTCCCTGAGTTTACAAAAAATACATACGGTTGGAGGGGTTGGACTTTGACAGCATTAATTGTGAGTCTGCCAACAACTTACACCCCACTGCAAAATGGTCCCTGTTGTAAATACAAGCATGTGCGTTTTTGGGTACCATCCGGTGACGGAAAGATGTAACTACAATGAATTTGAAGTGTCTCAGGGTTTGCAAACTGTAGATATGGGTGGGGCGGGGTTCCCTTTGGTCGCATAACAC